>CM070107.1:2403789-2648789 GCA_036178185.1 Liparis tanakae
ATGTAACCTCCCATCCCTCGAGATTAAATATTTCAATGTTTCTTTGCATTTAATCGCACAATGCAAAGAGTTTTCTAGGAAAATTAATAAATATTTGTTTCAACTGTTGACCCCTAATAGTGCAGTTGCTTTATTAAATGAATAGAAAAAGTTCAACATTGCAAGGAACTCAAATAATATACCTAAAGTTATTTCTATTCCTTTTATTTCATGTCAATCAAACTTTAATTTAAAGAAATTGATGCAAAACACTCTGAATTCATAAATGTAATCCCAGTCAATGGCTAATACCCTGGCAGTAAAGAGCTTTCTTGGAACCTGTTTATTTCTGATAAGCTGATTTTTGGGGAATATGTCCCAACAAGAAATACACATTTGACTATCAATAGATGAATGTGATGCAAAGTAGCTCAGGTTGAAGTCGTTTTAAGGATGAAAGGATGACATATTCTTTACTTCCAAAAAGATGTCACATGGTGTTAGTATCTCTCTGTGACTGTGTCTCATAGGTCTTCATTCAAAACAATAAAGAGTTGCTCGTGTGTATTAGAAAGTCAAAGTTGTGTTTATTTAACCCTCTAATCAGAACATTTTAGTAAAACAAAATGAAACGAAACAATGTTAAAAGCCTGATAATTCCATTCTACCTCTCAAGAGCTGGAGCTTGGTGTGTTGGAGGCAGTGGATCCAGAAGTGCACTTAACATTACAATATGGTTTGGCCATCGTCATTATAAAATAATGAACCTCCATACGAGACGTGTGTAAACATTGCTGTGTGTTCTGTGACAGTAACATAGTGACGAAATGATTCCACAGGGATCAAGTGTGTTTTTAAAACAATATCAATCAAAAAAAAAGGAAATGTTGCTAAGTGAACGTGGAATGTAAAATACACACTAGAAAAGAACAACGCTGTACCGGTGTCTTGCTAATCTCTGTCCAAGATATTCAAATACGTTTCTGCTTTTTTTTCTCCTTTTTTCTTCTTTAAACATGAAGAATCACGTCGTGCCGTTGTTCCAGAAAAGCTGACGTTACAAAACGGAATGCACCTAAAAAACTACATCGGTAAAACAAACATACTATGTAGCACCAGAAGGTTAAAACTAATCATGCAGCGAGTCGTGTTGTCTTCCTTCTCGTTTGGGGAAAAAGACTTCAAGAATTTCGGGGATAAAGTCCATTTCTCGTGGAATCCAGTGCAGCCACCATTGCTTTGGTCTCACATCCTGACAGTGCGGCCGTGTTGGAGGCTTCTCCTCGGGACCCCCGCGCACAGGGGGCGGACGGCCGTGTGGGGTCCTATGTTCTTAATGCGGCGGCGACTCCTTGGTGGCGGTGTGCTGGCGGACAAAGGAAAATAAAAATTCTTTTTTTAGCCATTTAACCAAGAGACTCTTTTACATGTTCACATGATACCTCAAACACGTTTTCACTTCATGACTCGTAGATACTGTCGTCACATACGGTACGCACTGAATTATAATTGATGGTTGGAGTGGCATAAAATCTACACATATTTACGGAAACACATTGTAATCACAGATTAAATAAATTGCTCTCTCCCCTCATGTTATGCTGTAATCTTTCATCCTTTTTTGCCATTTTGTTGCCTCTGTACTCTAGCAATGACAATAGATTGAATCCAATCCAATCCAAATTGGATACCTTAGGTCGCAGAGTTTTATTTATCTTTAATTGTAATGTATCAGTTACAAGACATTTAAATCATAACAATGAGATATTTATAATGTACGACTTGCATTATCGCCACTTTCTTTCTGCACTAACGTCCCCAATTCATTGTCAATGTTGTTGTTTTGATATTGTAGGCCCACATATATGTTGCTCTTCTGCTGTCTTTAATGTCTTTTATATATATATATATATATATATATATATATATATATATATATATATATATATATATATATCCTTTTATATTGTACATTATATGTATGTACTGTAAAGAATCTCGGCGTTATCTTTGATCGGGACTTGTCCTTTAACTCCCACATAAAGCAAATCTCAAGGACTGCATTCTTCCATCTACGTAATATTTCAAAAATCAGGCACATCTTGTCTCAAAAAGATGCAGAGAAATTGGTTCACGCGTTCGTTACTTCGAGACTGGATTACTGCAACTCCTTATTATCAGGCTGCACTAATAAATCTCTTAGGTCCCTCCAGTTGATCCAGAATGCTGCAGCTCATATTCTCACTAAAACTAAGAAAAGAGATCACATTACTCCTGCACTAGCTGCTCTGCACTGGCTCCCTGTAAAATCAAGAATCACTTTTAAAATTCTTCTCTTAACTTACAAAGCCTTAATTGGTGATGCACCATCATATCTTAAAGAGCTCAGAATCAGACGCTTCCCCACCAGAGAGCTGCGCTCACTAAATGCGGGCTACTTGTAGTTCCTAGAGTCTTAAAATGTAAAATGGGAGCCAGAGCCTTTAGTTATCAAGCTCCTCTTTTATGGAACCAGCTTCCACCTTCAGTCCGGGAGGCAGACACAGTCACCACATTCAAGAGTAGACTGAAGACTTTCCTCTTTGACAGAGCTGATAGTCAGGGCTGAATCAGGTTTGCCCTGGTCCAGCCCCTGGATATGCTGGTATAGGCTTATAGCTGCTGGGGATGTTTAGGATGCACTGAGCACCTCTCTCCTCTTTTCTTTCTCCTATGGATGAATCTTCATCTCTCCATCACACATGACTAACTCTGCTTTCTCCCCGGAGTCCTTCTGACTTCACGTCTCATGGGGTCATCGGACCCTATGAGACGGCATAGATCCCATCTGCTGATGGACCTTCGATGGTTGGATCGTGAGTTCCTGTCGCCAGCTGTGCCACTGCCCTGCTGGGACTCCGCCCACTCCTCCACTTGGGAGGTCTCCAAACTCTCCATCGTGGAATATGCCTAAATATGAACTATTGATAAACTCTGTCAAATTCATTGAGTGTATTTGAACTCTAAATCTGTCCTTCTGTACACATTATATCTATTGCATCTGTCCATCCTGGAGAGGGATCCTCCTCTGTTCTCTCCTGAAGGTTTCTTCCCTTTTTTTCCCCCTGAAGGGTTATTTGGGAGTTTTTCCTGGTCCGATGTGAGGTTTTGGGTCAGGGATGTCTATGTGTACAGATTGTAAAGCACTCTGAGACAAATTTGTAATTTGTGAAACTGGGCTATACAAATAAACTGAATTGAATTGAATTGAATGTATGTGTGAGGAGAGTGTGTACATGTATTGGATTATCCTGGATTTCAGAGCAATAGTTTGTATTTCTGTATTTTCTGATCAGAGTGACTTTGATGTTCAGTAACGTGACCAATGAGATAGCCGCCGTGTTAGCTGTGATTTATACATTTAATTTTAAAACGTATGTGGAGGATGAAGACCAAAGGTTAACTAAATGTTCTTGGGTTTATTAATGGTTTCTTGAGTTTGGCTTTGAATGTTTGCATGTAGCCTTCATGCTAGCAGGCGGTCATTTTGATTTAATTTTGACTGGCTTGTCTTTTCATGGTTGTCCACAAGGTGGCATCAGATTCACCATTAGCAGCATATCATTGTAGCCATGAAAGGCAGATAAGATTATTCATGAATAATCTCTTAATTACTCGTGTTTTCAATCTGAAAAGCAACTAAAGCCCATCGTTGCTCTGTGTAGTGTAAATACTCAAGTAAAGTAAAAGTACCTCAGCTTTGGGTGTCAACCGCAATCAGACTAACGGGAGACTGTGTCACAGCTTCCGTGTTCCCACTGATGTGATGGGTGCAACTATCAAATGAGATACTTATAGGCGTATATTCTTTTGAATTTGAGTGATACTAAAAGGTACAAACAGGTGTACATGTACCTGGTTTTCCGCAGGCCTTCACACACTGCTGGTGCGTCTCAAAGCGGTTCTGGTTCCCGCCGCAGCCTCCGTACCAGAAGCGCGTGCAGCTCTGGGTGGGCACGTTGAAGTGCCACTTGAGGACAAATTTGGCACAGGTACCTTCCTGTTTGGGAAGCTGGCAAATGTTCACGACTGGAGAGTCCGCTGAGAGAGAAGTGACGAGAAAAAAATATATATTTAAAATATATATCTACAAACTCTCACACAACTCTTGCAATGTAAAACAAGTCTCATTTATCCAATTGCATTTTTACCCAAATATCTGTTTCAACTCCAGGTAACACTAGCTGAGTAAAACAAACAGTAGGTGTTACCATCAGCAGCACATATAGCATTACCATTACCCATAATAGCTAGTTAAGGCATCATTTAGCCAGTGACATGTTTGTGTTACATATATAATGCTTCTAACTGTTTCATTGTTCTTCCTAAACAGTGTATTTGATTTGGAGTTTGTAGTAATGTCATTATCTTGTGCCATTTAACTCCAAAGCCAACTCAGTCCCGAGATCTTGAAACGGCTCTGAATGATGACTGCTTCCAAAGGAAATACAAAACGGCGGAGAAGACTTTACATTCATTTTCCTTTGACAGAAGCAAAAACCTTCTCAGTTTTCACGGCTTGGCTTTGCTCTCGTTCCGTCAGTCATGCAGACCCTCTGAGTGGAGGAGCAGGGTGGTGGGTCTCCACTTACATACAAAGGATTTATTGTTTAGCCAAGGGAGCCCAGTTTGTGGAGATTGAATGATGTAACAGAGATGTGAATAACTGTGGACTTCTGATCTGCCCGACAACAGGGGTCAGACCGGGTTTCATATCATGTTTTAGGTCTACAGAAATGCTTTTCTTTTCCCATTGGCCAAATTTGCATGGAATTTACCCGTATCAAAGTTAGTTATGTCTTCAACACCTGTATGTCTCAGTGATGTATTAGTCCTATCGAAGCCTAGTCGTGTTGCTCAGTGTCGATCAGATGTCTTACCAGGACTCGGGAGGACCTCCACCTGTTCAACTTGCTGAACTTTTTGCTGAGGCTCTGGAACTGTGGACACATTAAAGCATATATTAGCTTTATAAAACTGAATAAATCTGATTTTGTATCAACTGGAAAACTATCAGGCGCATTTTCAACACTGCAACTTCAATGTGGATTTAAATGATCAAAGATGTTTACTCAGATTTCATTTTCATCCCATGCACATCACTAACATCCCGTTTCCTACATTAGCTTCCCAGCTCACTTCGGATCATACTTACGTCCAAAGTTACAATACACATGGTCCCACTTGATCCCTAATGGTAACAGACATTTTCAGATGTATACGTGCAATGCGCTAAGCGTATATGAACCTAATGTAGCCAATTGACTGGGTGCTAAAGCCTTGCTCCTTTAATTTTTAACATTATGCAGTCATCTTTGAAACAAGGGGTCTTGGATTTTGCCCAAAAGCAAACGCAGGACGTGTCTCAATTCTAGCCAATACCCAGTGATTTCCTCATCAACTTTTGAGCCACATGGAAAGCTCGTAAATAAAGCAACAGCTTTGTTTGTGAAATTGTGAAATATACAGAGTCAAAATATATTGAAAATATAAATGGTATTTTAAATAGATATTTATAACTGTTGGATGGATATACTACACCAGTGTTCCTGAAACTTTTTTCCAGTGATTTACCCCCTATCTTTTAGTACCGCTTTATCAGTGCAAAGCATTTTTTGTTGAAAATAATATGTAATACAGGGTCTGATTTAATATATAATATGTACCATTCCCTTTATGAACTTACACTTATATTGTATTGAATATTTATTAATGAGATTTTTTATTGAATGCACATTTAAAATATATATATATATATATATATATATATATATATATATATATATATATTAATCTATATTGCATGGCTACGATTGCATGGACTATAGAAAAAACATGTCTGAAGAAACAAGGTAGGGATACTTTTAAAGGGGGAAACAGCTTCATGAATGCAGAAGAGATGATGAGTTCATCACATTTTACACTTGATTCTTTATACTTTTCATACTTAGTTTTCTCTTCTGGATTCCTGATTATACAAAAGAGAAACGACGTGCCCAGTTGCACAATCGCTGTTTACGGAGCGAGGTTTTAGCGAACAGTCTTTGTCGTGTTTTTGAATCTGGACTTGAGTTTCATAAAATGCTGCGTTACATCACGGCATCACAACAGGCTCAGGGGGTCCGGCTCTGACGACTACTCACCTAACCTCATGCAGCGTTTCAAGCAGAGGCCCTCAGAGTCAAACCTATTGTCATTCCCTCCACAACCGCCGTACCAGAACTGGGTACAGAGCTTGTTCTTTCTGTCAAAGAACCACTTATTCTCATAGTCTTTGCACGGCATTCCAGGGTCATAGTCAAGTGAGCACGGGTCTGCAAAGTCATCGACTAGAACATGCAAAAAGAAAAAAGAACAACAGCAGTGATGGACCACAGACAGACAGAGAAAGAGAGAGAGAGAGAAGATGAGTTAGTGTTAGAATTAAATGAACATCTGTGTGAGGCATACGGGTGCTACTGTGGGCTGTGAGAGAAGATGCTGCTCGTGGACACGTTCACTTCTGAAGGTCTAATGGAGTCAAACCAGAGGGACCAGACCAGAGGGATCAACCCAGAGAGATCAACTCAGAGGGATCAGACCAGAGGGATCAACCCAAAGGGATCAGACCAGAGGGATCAGACCAGAGGGATCAAACCAGAAGGATCAAACCAGAGGGATCAGACCAGAGAGATCAAACCAGAGGGATCAGACCAGAGAGATCAACCCAGAAGGACCAAACCAGAGGGATCAACCCAGAGGGATCAGCCTAGAGGGATCAACCCAGAGGGATCAGACCAGAGAGATCAAACCAGAGGGATCAGACCAGAGAGATCAACCCAGAGGGACCAAACCAGAGGGATCAACCTAGAGGGATCAACCCAGAGGGATCAGACCAGAGGGATCAGACCAGAGAGATCAAACCAGAGGGATCAGGCTACCAGTTTATTAGGAGGCTGAACAGTCAGGAGAAAGAAAGAGGTTTGAGTGCAGGTTTCCATTGGTGAATTAGAAAGTTAGTTATAACTACAGCTACACAGAAAAATGAAGGTACCATCTGGAACTGAAAAAGTGATGCCATAGAGGACCCACTTTTGGTTCCACAAAGAACCTTTCAAACCAGGGTTCTCTAAAGCAGTGGTTCACAAATGGGGGTCCGCGTACCCCTGGGGGTACGTGAAGGCACTCCAGGGGGTACGTGAGATTTAAAAAAAAAATTGCCCCCATATCAGGATGGTTTGACCCAACGTGGCACACGCTAACGGTCATGACCCATCTAATCGTGCTGGTTAGGGGGTACTTGGCTGAAAAAAGTATTTCACAGGGGGTACATCACTGAAAAAAGGTTGAGAACCACTGCTCTAAAGAACCATTTTATTAAAGAGTTCTTCAAAGAACCTTTCAAATAGCCAATAAAGGTGTCTTAAAGAACCTTCAAAAAATGGTTCTTTAAGGCACCATTTCCAAAATGGTTCTTCAGTAGGTGATGATTTTTCATAAAACCACAAAGTATTTTAAAGAACCATTTAAGAACCATTATTTTTCTGTGTGTACTGTGCTGTTAGTTCTCTCAGTCGATCTACAGGGGTGTGTTGTTCATGCATGTAACCAATCCCAGAAATGCGTCCTCTCAGCTGATTAGGATTTTTTTTAACCCACCAGCTGCATTGTCTGGTAATTCCTCTCTGGGTCTCGTGTGAAGTGCAGAGTGCTAATAAAAGCAGTTCACACTGTGTTATCACAGTAAAGCACTACCAGATTACTCTTTTAAAATGAAGACGATGATCATTTATGATTGATTCTAGGAAAAGGGGAATACGCTGGCCTCCTTAAAGAGACCCTCCTGGAGTCATGGCCTGTAAAGATGTTCTCACATCCCAGTTATGTCTTCTCAAAAGCATCAGCTGGACGGCTTCACTCCCAAAACAAATATGCACTCTTTAAATCTCCTTCGTTGTCTCTATTTGTCAAAGTGGTGCAACCTCGATCCCTCAGTCAGTCAGAAGGTTTGTATCTAACACATCTCCACTCCATATGGTTTCCTGAGTATACAGTATATCTTGGCATGAAGCAGGAAGTTGATTAATAGGCCATTTCAGTTGGAATATTTCTGTATAACATGATCTCACTTCATGTTCTTTGAGTTAAAACATCGGGGATATTTATATGACTCACACTCTGCTGAGGAAACGCAGCCAAACACAAACACACCGTGAACATAAATGCATCGGACACATAAAGAGTAAACATTGAATGGATTTGTGCTGAAAGTTCAAAGACTGCACATTTGTTGCTGCTAAATAACAAAGTTATGCAAGTTCAACATTTTAGAACGAAAGTCAGAGCTGAAGAAAAAAGCCCATCCTGCACTAACACACACCACATGCGATCACTCACCAGTCTGTGGCGTGTCCAGCGGTGTGGTATTCACAGTCCTGGCTGGCTTAGGCTCTGGCTTGTGATCTGCCGCTTCTGTCAAAGGTAAACCATCAGTCACTGGACAGCAGCACCGATATTTAGTTTTAGTTAAGCTTAGCATTCGTTTTACTTATTTGGATATAAATGCCCCACCCGCAAAAAACATATGCCCCACCCCCCAAAAACGTATGCCCCACCCTCAAAAAACATATGCCCTACCCCAATAAACAAATGCCCCACCCCCAAAAAAGATATGCTCTACCCCAATAAACAAATGCCCCACCCCCAAAAAACATATGCCCCACCCCCAAAAAACATATGCCCTACCCCCAATAAACAAATGCCCCACTCCCAAAAAACATATGCCCCAACCCCAAAAACTAATAAAAACAACAACAACAACTATAATGCAGTAAAGGTGTTTTGAAAGAACAGAGATTAACAAAAAAAAGTAAGTTTAAATATGAGTATCTGGTGGAGTTGACCCAGTTAATGAAGTTACCGTATATATTTAGGAGGCTGTATTGCCGTTTTATGGCGCTGCTTTAAATATGATGTCATCTCTTGTGGGAGCAAAAGGAAAGGTGTTGTTCCCTTTTTTCATTGTGAATGTTTTTTTCTATTTCTTGGGAGTTTTTCCTGATCCGATGTGAGGTCAAAGGTCTGTGATGTTGTATGTGTACGGATTGTAAAGCCCTCTGAGGGGAGTTTCTAAATAATATTGGGCTGTATACAATAAACTGAATTGAATTGTTCGGAGACTTACTGGTGGTCATGATGCCTTTGCGGGTGGAGACGGTTTCCCCCTGGGCCGTGTGGGCGGTGACCACGACGTGGTACGTTTGGGAGCTCTCCAAGTTGTCCACGGTCAGCTCGGTGCCCGACACGTTGGTTTTCAGCACCAGGGCGTGGTCGTGCAACCGCATCACCAACACCTCGAAGTACACAAAGAGCTTGTGGTCTGGGCTGGACCAGCGCAGCTTCAAGCTGCTGGAGGTGACGTTGGAGACGTGCAGCTCATCTGCGTTATCTGCATTGGGTTTAATAAAGGGGTGTCAAGGCCGGAGGATGAACAATACAATAACATGCTGACAGTAACTGTTGATGATAGCGTTACTCTTTTAGTTGGGTCTTGGTTTTAGAGGTACTGATGTATGGGCAGCTAGTGTTAGCATTTAGCTATTTATGACTAATTCAATTCAATTCAATTCAGTTTATTTGTATAGCCCAATTTCACAAATGACAAATTTGTCTCGGAGTGCTTTACAATCTGTACACATAGACATCCCTGCACCAAAACCTCACATTGGATCAGAAAAAACTAATTGTAAAGAAAGACAGTATTAACCATCACTTTAAACTGTAGCTTTAGGACTTCCATTACGTACCTTTGTGCTTTCTTTGATGAACTGCTTGGTGGTTTTCATGCTGTTTATGATGTTTCCTATGAATGGACCAACGAGTAGCAAATGAAACCATCAATGTTTCCACAAATGAACAGAAACCAGTGACTTGGTTTACAAAAAATCTCACTTACTCAGACTGTTGTTGTTGTTGTTGTGATGATGTAAACGGGTTTTTAAATGGCTGGTCACTCTGGAACCACTTGCAGTTTTTGGAGACTTCAGGGGACATGAAGAAAGCGTTTTCAACTGAAAAGAAAAAGACCACAGGAAACAGGACGCCAGGTTTAGCTGATGCACTAACGAGTGAAGCTCGTACACATAAAAGTGCTTTGCAGGAAGACAATCCAACCGATGGACTGACAGCCTGGACTTACTGCTGATATACTTTGGCAGAAGCTCTCCGAACGTCTGGATGTGTTTATCGTAAAATTGCGAGGCGGCGTCCAGCCGCTTGAAGAAGACGTCGGACGGCTCGCTGGCCATGCGGGACAAGACGCGGGCGTCTCCGGCGCTCAGCTTCTTCCCCACGCCCAGGATGACCAGGAAGTAGCCTCTGCACTTGACCTCCGTGGCAATACGCACCAGCTGCTCCTCTTCTTCCTCCACGCTCCCCGTCACGAAGAGGAAGAGCACCTTCCTGTCCCGGTGGAGCGGCGCCTCCTCGAACCGCTCCACGGTGGACTCGATGGCGGCGGCCAGAGCGCGGCCCCCCTCCAGCTGCGGAGTCTTCTCCAGCAGGAACTTGACGATGTCCTGAGCCGAGCGGTGCTGCGTCAAACCGATGTCCACGCGGATCGGGGAGCCGGTGTTGTTGGCGATGAACTCGTAGGGCGCCTGCTGGATCACCGACACCCTGGCGTGATTCACGGACGACGTGGGGTCGGGGGACACTTCCAGCTGCTCCACGATGTGCGCGATGTAGCGCTTGATCTCGGTGAAGACCGTCGGGTAGGTGGACTCGGAGCTGTCGATGATGAAGGCCATGTCGATGTCCACGTCGGTGGTGGAAGACCTCCGGTCTCGGCTGACCACCGGGGGGACGTAGTCGCACATCTGGTCCGGAGAGCAGATGTCTGTCCGAGGAAAAGACGGAATGCGATGTTACTTTCATTGTTACAGGAAGGTAGTGCATTTGTAATTATGAGAAATAAAAATATTATAGTATATGTCCTGGAATATGTTTGTTTGACAATGGTGATGTCACACAAGGTTAAATATACGCTGATTGGAGATAACCTGCCAATAAAAAATAAAAATAAAGAAAGTTTGCTTTTTAGTACGCTAATTATTTCTTGGGAGTTGTTCCTGATCCGATGTGAGGTCAAAGGTCAAAGGTCAGGGATGTCGTATGTGTACAGATTGTAAAGCACTCTGAAGCACATTCATAATTTGTAATATTGGATTATATAAAATAATCTGAATTTAATTCAATAATGAATAATGCACTAAAAAAGGAAATAAAACAACTATTGTGTGTGAAACAACTCAAATGGATGAAATTTGATCGAGAAAATCTTTAATAAGTCGTATTTTTCAGTGAAAATGTGAAAATAAATTGTACAATATGATAATAATAATAACAATAATAAGACAAACGATGAGACATCACTGTGGTGATATTATTAGTGCACAAACATGGAACTCTTACCGAGGCAGACGTGGCAGTTCATCACCTTCTGGAGGACTGACTTGTACTGAGCACTTCCAGCGTTGGGAAGGACGATGACTTGGGCCAGTGCCGTGTTGTTGACCTGGTCCACGAGGAGAGACATTCGTATTTAAATACAACACACGATCAATGCCTTCTCTGGAAACTGACACATGCCTCTGTTCACAGTTTGCATTCACAGCTCCTTCCAGTCGGTACTTAACAGATGAGAACTAAGTATTTTTTTAGCGTCTATTACCGTATCATTACTTTACTTATCCCTCCTTTTTTCTTGACATTTCCATTCCACCCTCTTTTCTCTCCACACTTAGCCTCCCTCTCCCCTCTCCCCATTTATCTGCGCCACATTGGTATTTGTCTCTCCCCACATCTCCCCACTTTCACCACATTCCACCTCTTATATACAAAGATATATATACTGTGTGTATAAATATACTGTATATATGTCTATATATATATATATATATATATATATACTCCACCTCTTATATACAAAGATATATATATATATATTGTGTGTATAAATATACTGTATATTTGTCTATATATATATATATATATATATATATATATATATATATATATATACTCCACCTCTTATATACAAAGATATATATATATCTTGTGTGTATAAATATACTGTATACATGTCTATATATATGTCTATAAATGTATAAGTATATATATATATATATATATATATACTCCACCTCTTATATACAAAGATATATATACTGTGTATATAAATATACTGTATATATATATATATATATATAAAAAAATATATATATATATATATGTCTATATATAAATGTATATATATATATATGTCTATATATATATCTATATATATATATATAGATATATATATGTCTATATACGTTTAATACTGCAGAGTTCCCCTGTGAGCTCTGCGTCCCGGTCGTACCTGCAGTGCTCTGTTGAGAGCTTTGTCCTCTCGAGGGACCAGGAACAGAGTCGCGATGCCAGCGTCGTGGAGGCGAAGAGCTGCGTTGGTGACCGTTTGCGCCTGACTGACCGGTCCACCCACGAGGAAGATGGCCACCTTCCTCATGAGGAAGCCGCTGCGCACTCTCTTGAAGGTGTTCTGGGCGACGAAGCTCATGGCCGTCTCCAGGTTGCGCTGCTTGCGCGTCTTCAGGGCCTGCAGGCCCTCGATGCGCTGCACCAGGGCGCGCTTCTTCATGGCGTCGGCGAAGCGAACCTCGGTGGTCACCTCGTTGTTGTACAGGGTCAGGGCGACGCGGGCTCCTCGGGGACAGTTGCTCTCGGAGATGGTGATGTCCTTCACCAGGTTCAGCACCGTGTCGCGCATGTTGTTGAAGGCGCTGCCGACCCCCTCGGAGGCGTCCAGGGCGAAGGCCAGCTCCGTGGGGTAGAGCGGGCACTCCTGCTTCCCTAAAG
This sequence comes from Liparis tanakae, assembly GCA_036178185.1. Taxonomy (NCBI): domain Eukaryota; kingdom Metazoa; phylum Chordata; class Actinopteri; order Perciformes; family Liparidae; genus Liparis; species Liparis tanakae. The sequence goes on from CM070107.1 coordinate 2,416,705, forward strand.
AGGAACACAGGTATTCTCTTCACACGACCGCACAACGCTCATCCGTCATCATCTGAATCCTACAACACGCTGTACTTACCGTAACAGCACGCTGCGAGAAGAGAAAGGGAGATGAAACACGGTGAGACGGTGTCGTTTATTGCGTAACAACATGTATCTGTTCATTTGAAATAGAATTATGGATACTTGTTGAATTATACTTACGACAATTTTCTCTAATTTTCTTAACCAGGTCACATTGCTGAGGACAAGCAGACATTTAGAGTTAGGGACAGATGTTGATCACAAGCTCCAGCTGTTACTCCTGCTCAAAACAATATAAGTTTTATATGAGAGGACGTACCACGACGCCGGGGCCTCTCGGTCCTTTCTGACCCTGTGGGGACAAAGTCAGTTGTGTCATTACACATCAATTACACCCCATACAAAAGATTCCTGTTTACGATGGCATTTTTATTGATTTAAATATATGCTATGTCCTGCTTTATATCCTCTGTGTGTGTTTATTTATTTTATTGCACCATATTTTACAGTGTATTGTACTTTTGCTCTTTTAACTGTTGACATGTTTTGTCTCCTGTTGTTGCCAAATTGTGTTAAATGTGCACTTTGTGACACTTTGTCCGTGATAAGTGTAAAATAAATAAACTTGACTTACTTACTTACTTGGCTGAGAATAAACATATCTTTATTTCTTTATACTAGCTTACGTAACATAATTTGTTGTTGTTGCCATGTTTGAGAATTTGTGATAAAAGTCATCGACAAGCCGAGTGCTCGTCACTAGATGTGTGTCCTGCAAATCAGAACTACAAATGTTCTGTTTACTCAAGTTTACACTCAATGTGCAGAACGTCACGTTGCTTACATAAGGCCCGGGGTATCCAAACTCTCCCTTCTGTCCGGGTGTGCCAATGTTCCCAGAGACACCCTGGAAAGAAAGAAAAAGAGAAATTAATTCACTTTTAAAAGATCCGTCAAAAAAGATCTCAATAGTTAAAAAAACTGACGAGACTACAGAGAACAACTCTAAAATGAAGCTTCCAAACCAGCCCTCCACACGTCCAGGGAGGCTAGTGTCGCTGGACCATGTGTGGCTTTTCGCTTCACTCGCATTAGGGGCGGGGATTATCTCCATGGAAACAGTTATAATGTCCTTCATCCACCATGAAGAACTCACCACGAATTCTGATTTATACTTGTTGAGAACATCACACACACGGCTAAACATCTAACCCTTGTGTTTGGGTTCATAACTTTGATATCATATATGTATATATATATATATATATATATATTAACATCACCCGTAGGCTCACAGCGCGGTGACCTTCCCCTCTAGTTTGAATGTCTCTTCAGCTCCACTAGAGCAGCAGTTAGATTCACCATCGGAGGAGCAGCTCTACTCTGATTGGCTCTCGCACATCGTTGTCGAGCAAATTTTTTGCACACCGCAATTTGCGTCAAACCCGCCACGTCTGTACGTTGACATTTAGTGTTGGAGGCTTTTGCCAAGCTCATATTTGACAGTACGCCACGTACCCTCTGTCCAGGGTTCCCGTTCGGTCCAGGTCCTCCTTTGGTGCCAGAGTCACCAGCTGCTCCCTGAAATGACGGAAGGACAGAGATATGTTGAAATTAATTTACTATAATTTAACTTTATGTGCTAGAATTTGATCTGTGATGCTATTTCACTCCCGGTGTCATAAGTTTTCTTTTTACCTTTAATCCTGGGAATCCTGGGAAGCCCTCATCACCCTGAAGAGGAAAATACAAACATACTATTAAAATACATGGAACACAACATTTGAGTCTTTATCGTCTCAATGAGTAAATTCATGACTGCATTTATCTTTTTTGACAAAGTAGTTCACTTATAAATGCATCTTTAATTGGGCCAGAGACACAACGTTGTGTTGGGCTATTGAGCCTCCTAGTAGGGATGCACTGTGTGTGTGTGTGTGTGTGGGGGGGGGGGGGGGGACTGAGGGTCACTGGTCAGGAAGTCCGTCTCTCAGTCAGGGGGTTGGCGGTACAATCCCCACCCTAGTTGATGTGTCCTTGAGCAAGACACTAAACCCTGATTTGCCCCCATAGCTTTGTCTACAGTGTATGAATGTAACATGTAAAGTGTCTTTGAGAGATTATTAAGTATTAAACAACGAATAGATGAACTAACAGTTGTGTAACTCCTCCAGTTTGTGATTTTAACATTCTCTTCATCCCACTTCTAAAAGAGTGATGCTTCTTTAAGGCTACATTTTAAACTGAAGACACATCTTTTGATCACTAGCGGTCAGAATGTACTCGCCTTCCTCCCTTTCGGCCCCGCGACGCCAAACCCATCTCTGCCGTCGTCTCCCTGGAAAAAGAAAACAAAAACAAACTGTATTATTACATGGCGAAGACAGTACAAGCGTTCTTATTGGCTAACGCAGGGGTGCTAGGGACTTTTTCTTTGCTCCGCCCCGAAAGCCCCCCTGGGCTAATGGGTCGTCATGTAAAAAACTTTTTTTAAAGCCCCGTCAGATATCAAAACACATTTGGAGGGAATTGATGACAGAGAGAGTCACTTTTAGTCTTAAATACTGATGAATGAAGAAAAAATGAGGCTCCAGAAAAAGGGGCGGTTTTCTTATCCAGGGCAAAAGGGGAGGAGCTTGAGCACCACTAGGGCTCTATCAGTGCACGTGCCTGCTCTCAGATACAAGTCATGCTTTGACTCCCACAGTTGATGATCAGAACCACTGACTGTGTCATAAAGTCCAGATGCCCGGTTCCATAAACAACACGACTAGCCATGCGAGTGAGAGGGCCACCTTCTTATTCTGCTGTTTCCTCCCGGTGGTACAATATGGAACATGCAAAGAAAAGCTTTAGTTGTGGTTCTTACAGACTCTCCACGAGGACCAAGAGGTCCGATGCCTCCCTTGAGTCCTGGCTCTCCGGGCTCACCCTGAAACACAGAGGACCAGATGCAGAGAATGAGACAGAGACAGACAGATGCACAAATACAGATACTACATTGTGAGAGAGAGCCAGGTTCAGGCCGGTGTTTTGATACGTAAAACAAGTATGTTCTGGAACAACATAAGCCACGCCCACTCCATACCTTGCGACCAAGAGCTCCTCTCCTTCCCTTATCTCCAGCGGGACCTGCACTGCCTCCGGGACCCTAGAAAACAAACATTACAATATGAGAAGACATTTTTATCAAAGTGAAGCACGTCGCGCAGGAGGGTCCGTCAGCTCAGTCAAGCGGTCGGCACACGTCACTGATGGTTTGTGAAAGTAGAGTTTAATACGTCTGTGTGCAATATGATGAGTGTGAAATGTCTTCCTTACACTGGGATATGTTTCTTATATATATATATATATATATATATATATATATATATATATATATATATATATATATATATGCAATGCTTTTTTAAATTTTTCTCCTGTTTCTTTTTTATATATATATATATGTAATTTTTTTTATTTGATCTATTGTTTACATTGTATTACCGAGCTGTTGTGTATTGTCGGCTCTAGACTATACATTATTGTATTTTATTCCTAATGCCCGTTAGCATGATCTTTTCCTCTAGGACACCATTTTTTCTTTTTTTTAGACTTCATATTTTGTTTATGTATTTTTACAGAAATACAACCTTCAAAAGTAAAAATGCATAATAATAATAAAACATAAAAATAAATCAAAATAAAGTAACAATTAACCATGCATCTGGCCAAGAAGGTCCATTAGAAAACATACACATTTAAATGTTAAATAATTTAAATTAAATTAAATAATTATTAATGTACAACAACATTTAAAGTGTTTATCAATGTACATTTTCCCTCTCGAGCAAATACAAAAAAGAGAGAACAAATATATCTGACTTGTCTGCTCTCTGTGTTACTATTTAAAACTGACACTGGTTGTAAATGTGAGCCATATATATATATATATATATATATATATATATATGTATGGCTTGACATAGCACAAACTATTCTCTTAATAAAATGACTGTAACAGGTCCACTCACTCTGGGTCCAGGGTTTCCATCTTCTCCTCTGGGTCCTGGTGCACCGTTTGGTCCTGATTGGCCCTGAACAGAAAACACAAACCAATCAGCGATGAGGCTTCAGTTTCTTGCTCATCAGAACTGGACTTCCAACCTCAAAGGTAAAGAATGAACACATCTTTAGACATGGACACCAGTCACAGTCCAGTCTAAACAATGATATGCTGCCAAGAAAAGTATCAATGGTACTAATGCCAACATCCACTATCAAACATGCTTTAAGTGCATTTGTAGATTGCATAATCTGTCAATAGTCGTGAAAAGAACGACAAACTTACTCTTGATCCTCCAATACCAGCTTCTCCCTGAAGACCATCAGCTCCTGGCTTTCCGGCATTTCCCTTAAATGACATGCGAGCAGCAGCATGTTACCACCAATACAAGAGCAACCTGTATGCAACAATGTGCTGATGTTATCATGAAAAGAGATTTACAGGCGGTCCAGGTTGGCCTCTTCTGCCATTAGCTCCCTAATGAAGTGGAAACAGAAATTTGTCTTGATTAATACAATAATAATGGCAAGTCAAGTATTAATGCAAAGATGATGAAGACAAAGATAAAGTAGCAAAGATTATGAAGATGTGGCGAAATGGTTTACCGCTCTTCCGAGTTCCCCGGGGCCTCCTTTCTTTCCATCCTCCCCGGGCGCTCCCTGTCATTTCAGAGCAGATATCCCCGTAAAACAAACGCATACAAACGCAAGTAACCATGTTATGTTGAAGATGCATAGGCACAATTATTTTTTTAATGTATAACAATACAAGATGGGAAGAGGGACATTACCGCTGGTCCGGCATCACCGGATTCTCCTTTCGGTCCAGCGCGGTTGTTATCTCGTCCACTTGTGCCCTACGAGACAGATTTCACTTTTAAAATGTTCAGCTGCGTTCAAACGTCCTAAAACACGGAGCAGGAACATACAAACTGCCGAGGGCAGCAATCTGTTACCCGGTGAATACAACTTCACATCTCAATCTAAGGTGGTCGAGGAATGTCTACTCTACACATTTACAATTGTCTTTTTTTTTTTATGGACATATTATTTCTAAATAATGTGCCTTAATCAGTTCAGTAATTCGCTGTAGATTTGTTTTTGTTGTTTCACACAATATGTTGTTTTATTGATCCAGACATGAACATGGAAATTACACTTAATCCCACTTTCCAAAATACTCACAGGGTCTCCTCTGATTCCCAATTCTCCTCTGTCTCCTGCTTGTCCTTTGGTACCTTTGGGGCCCTAAGAGCAATAAATATGCTTAGCGAGCATTCATGAGAAATCACCATTTGAGATTGTTAAGGAAAGCTGCGAACATTTTTTTAGCTTAAAAAGTCACTCACCCTCTGGCCAGGGTTTCCTCCATCACCCGGTGGTCCTGCCACTCCACTTTTACCCTGAAAACATCCAGTAGATGCCAAATAAATCCCACAATCAGGCAGAAACCAAAGCACATTCAGATGTGTCTGCCACGTGATGAAGAGGAGGAGCAGCCGTACATGATGCTGCATGATACATTACGTATTAAAGCAATAGACTGAACCACAAGATCTAATAAAACACACTTACGTCTTCTCCATTAATGCCATCAAGTCCTATTTCTCCATGTTCTCCCTGCAACACAGTAGTGATTGGTTATTCAGAAGACTTTTTAAAATCTAATAAAGGAGACTTTGAAAAAAAGAAAGAACAAATGATCACCTTTTCTCCCGAGTACCCACGAGAACCCTGAAAAAAAAGGAAAAAAACAGTGTCAGACTACTGTGTAAAATAAATCAAAAGAATAGAAATTGACAGTAACAATGAGTTGAAGTTGTAAGTCACGATCTTTACCTTGACACCCCTTTGTCCAGGACACCCCTGGAAACCCTGAGTTCCATTCACACCGGGAGGACCCCTCTCTCCCTGTCATTCAGGACAAAGAAAAGGACAATCAAATACCAGAGCAACATGTCGGAGGAATGCAATGTGAAGGGACATGAAGGGGTTGAGTAAGAACAGTGAACAGTTGTCTTTCATGGACAGTGTCACACTATTGCTCCATGAGTAAGAAAGACATTCAAACGTACAGGTCCGCCCTCATCCCCAGGATGTCCTTGGCTTCCTGCCAATCCCGGAGAACCCTGAAAAACAACACAACAGCGTATTAGCGTCTGACAAACGTTTGTTTTCTGGTGTGTAACTAAAGGCTAATCTCAAAGGTGAATATTGTATTTGGATTTTTGACATCGGACACCTTAATCCCTGAACCTCCCACTGCTCCGCGGTCTCCTCTGGTGCCCACGCATTTGCACGGCACTGCGCAGCACTCCCTCTCTGCAATATGGTCCTGCGCAGCAGAATAAAACAAAATATTGAGTGATTCAACAGGAAAATAAAAGCTCATGAAAGTCTTCCATCTAGCTGATTGGGTAGTACTCACCAGTTCTTCCATCAGCTCATAGTCCAAGTCCATGACGTTGAGTCGTAGAGGTCTGGTGTACCTGAAGCCACGGCCAAATTCCAGCAGCAAAGCTTGTTCAAATTGGGGCACGCGCTCCAGCCCGACCAGGATCAGACTTTTCACTCCTGTTTAACATATTCAAGAAAATTTATCACTTTTGAATATAATATTGCTGTTATTTAAGGATAGACGATGAAGGGCCGTTCGGACTGTGTCGTCTTTTTACCTGACGAACGAAGCTCCTCGACTTGCTTTTTCAATTCAGCGAATGGAGCATCGATACCATCAGTAAGATGAACGACAACCTTCAGGGGGGAAAACACACTTCAGTTCCAGTTTTTCTGTCCGTGATTCTGATCCAAGTACTTACATATTTGGTATGTGCGGATACAAATTTGATCCCACACTAGTATCTGTTGAAGTGTTGATTATTATGTATCGACAGTGAAACAATGAAACAATACCTGCAGTACATTTCTAAATTTCTTCATGAGCAAATTTATCCGAATACTGATGAAATACAATACTGAATCTGTATACTGTTGTTTGCTCATGAGAAAGAGAGAGTTAGGGTTGGATATTTGAGGATCTTAGTGTTTTTTATGAGATGTTATTTTGTCTTTGGAGATTTCAGTAACCTACCTTGACAACGTCGTCCTGTCTGCTTCTGAACCTTTTGGTGTACGCTGAGATGGTCTTGCCATTGAGGACAAAGGGGCCACGACTCCGTAGGGCTTTGAAGGCCTCAAAGAGATCAGCAGCATTGTCTGTGAAGTCCAGGTGGACAGGCTCAGAGGCGGAGTCCAGGGCCAGCATGCCCACTTGCACAGAGGGAATCTGCCCAGATGAGCAACTGATAGCTGCCATTTTGGAAATCCTTTTCAGAATGGCCTCAACCTTCCCCTGGAGGTAGGTCTGAGCACTGAAGATGTTCTGGGCAGAAACATCAAAGCCCACCAACACCTCAACGCTGCAGGCTGTAAGACAAAGCATGGCTTTTTTAAGGCTTTTTTCAGGAAATGGAAAGTTGCAAGTTAAATGAGAACAAAGTCTATTCGCAAGTTAAGAATAATACAATGCCTCTTACTTTTAGTAGTTTCCTGCACACCAACACACAGACTGCCTTTCACTTCATCATCCAAAGTCTCCAGGATTTGCTCGTTGAGCTCCGAGAGTTCCAAAAAGGTGCTTGCTCTAGCCACAGTGGAAGATTCACTTGCTAAGTCTTCTAACTCATTCTCAATGTCGCCGACTCCTACAGCAAAGACTCTCACACCTCTTTTCTTCAGACCAAGGGCTGCTGTTTTGCCATCATCAGCTGAGCGTCCTCCAGTGAGAACCATAAGGATCTGAGGAGTGCCTTCATCCACCCTGCTGCCTTTTTCTTTGGTAAAGTAAACATCTTGAGCGTGGCGAATGGCTGCACCAGTGTTGATTCTACGTCCACCTTTGTACTCTGCTCGGCCAATAGCACTTAAAATGTCCTGCCGGTTCTGGTATGTGTTGAGATAGAAGACATCGGTCACATCTGCGGCATAATGTGCCAAGCCGATCCGCAGGTTGTCTCTCTCAGTGAAAAACAGATCAATTAGGTTGGTGATAAACAACATCACTTCGTTGAAGTTGTCCTTGCCTAAGTTAATGGAGCCATCGACCAAAAACACTATATCAGCCTTTTTGGGTGGAGGCAGGCCGGATGCTATGAGAAGGAATATAACAAATTGATGAGGACAGGGTGGACAAGGGTGAAAACAAAAGAAGTTTGAATTTGAATTTCTCCTTATTAGACCATATTCAGGTACAATGTGTTATCAAATTATGTTTGCAATAAATGTTTTTTAAACAGTACAACTTACTAGGATTCTCATAGTCTGTGGGTGGTTCCGGAATTGTCCCACTTAACCTGTCGATAACCCCCTGGCGGATCGCTGGCAGGCCAGGGAAGTCAGCAACCTGGAGAACATCAGCTGTGGTGGTGGCTATTTGGGTTAGCTGCCTTGCGTCAGCATTAGCAGCTCCAACACCAATGCAGTTGACACGGCTGCCCTTAAGCAGTGGTCCATAGATGGAAACATCTTGGGGTGAACGTCCACCTGTGAGAACCACAAGATGCTGGGAGGCCTCTTGACGGACCCCTGACGCAGGTTTTAACTCATTTTGTATAACATATTCAATGGCATCAGCCAGATCTGAAGACCGGCCACCCATCTGACGAAGTCTTTTGACAGCAGAGACAACAGCTGGCTTGTTGTTGTGAGAGTTCAGAGAGAACTCTGTTTTAACCTTGTTTGCATACTGGACAATCCCTACTCGCACTTGGTCAGGTTGCACGTCGAGTTGTTGGACAATGTTCAGGATGAAGTCACGGATATGCGCAATGCCATCAGCACCTGTATTGTCTGAGCCATCAATGAGGAAGATAATGTCCTTTCTCCCAAGATTTAAAGTGGCTGCAAAATAAGCAGAACAAAGAAAGAAAGTGAGGTACACTTTATTTTAAAATTCAGTAAAGGAATCATGCATTAAAAAACAACAACACTATAGCATAACTTATTTGTAATGATATGAGCAATGTAAAACCATAGTAATAATTATGCATATTTCAGTTACTGTTTTGAGTTTTAAGTTGAAGCTAACTTTAACTGAATGCATGCAAAAGTATTTCTTACCTAAGTCCACCACGGGAGGAACATAAATGTTGATGATGTCAGAGGTGGATATTGTTTTGACTGAATCAATGAGCTGGGACTCCACTCTTCCAAGCTGCTGGAAACTGTCAACTGTATATACCATTTCAGGCTTCAGGGAAATCTGTCTCAGTTCATCCAGGTCGGCATTCTTTGAACCAATGGCAAGAGGTGCAACCTGGTTTCTCTTAAGTTGATCAGCTGCAGCGGAGACATCATCTGCAGACTTGCCACCTGTAACTAGAATGAGGAACTGGGGCACACCATCCTCAATGCGGCTTCCCGCTGATCTCTGGTAGATGTTTCTATAGACCCACTCAAGAGCACGACCTGTGTTGAGACGGTCGCCACCTTTGCTTCGAAGTTTCATCACAGCCTGGCGTACCTCATCTTTGGTGGAGAATTCATTCAGAAGAAATTCCTGCTTTGGTGTATCACTGTACTGTACCACTGAAACTCGGACCTTATCCAATCCTACATCCAGCTTCTCCACAACTCTTCTTATCATTTCACGAATGGAAGGAAACTCACTACGCACCGCTGTGGTGCCATCTATCAGAAATACAACATCCCTCTTTTCTCCTTCAGTGGGTGCTGATGTGGTGATTACTGTTTAAAAGAAATGCAAGCACAGCAACAAAGTAAGATTAATAACTTCAGAGTTTCTATTATATATAGAGGATATGCAGTAAGACTGAAAGAGTTAGTCACAAAAAGAATGTGGTGGGTGTGTGTGAATGAATTTAGGCAAAAAAATAAAATGCTCACAAACTAATTGAGTAAAATTACCTTCAAGGGTTGGGAATATTGGATTCATATTTTTAATTTCCTCATCTGACATCTCAGTCAGAGTGGTGACTAGGTTTCCTTGGATCGTGGACAGGCCAGGAAGGTCATCGATAGAGAAGGCAAAGTTTGGCCTATATGACACCACCTGAAGCTCTGTCGGGTTAACATCTCTGGTCCCGATACTGAACGGAAGAACTCTGGATTGTTTGAGGGCAGATGCTGCCCCACTGATGTCATCTGTTGAAGACCCACTGGAGACGACAATTACAAACTGCGGTACGCCCTCCTGCTTTCTGCTACCACGTGTCGCTGTAAGAACATCCTGACTGACAAACTGCAAGGCCTGGCCCAGGTTACGGCGTCTTCCTCCACGTTGCCTCATTCCCCCGACGCCTTGCAAGACACCTTCTTTAGTTGTATGTGAATTCAGAAACATGTCAGCTTGAGCATAGTCACCATACTGGACGACACCAATCCGGATCTTATTCTCGCCCACATTGAGAGTCTCTACAACACTTCGGATAAACTCCTGGATGATAGGAAAGTCTCGTCCGACGCCGTTAGATCCGTCAACAAGAAAAACGATGTCCTTCCGGGGCCCCTGCATCTCAGCTGAAAGACAGAAAAGGTAATATTATTAATACTTAATTGATAAATTATCAAAATATGGAAGAAAACGTCAATAGTAAGGGAAGTAAGATTATTCTTTTCTCGATAGAAAATTATTTTACTGTGAGAGATTGTCACAGATTGATGCAGATTGTGGATCTGAATACCAATATAAAATAATCAATAAAGGAGACTAGGAATATGATTTTAAAGAATATTACGAATAAGATAAGATACAATAAAAAACGTTGACTGTTTATCGTTTCCATTGTTCGAGACACAGATTCAAGAATATCCTCAAAATCAAAAATGGATGAAGAGAGCAGATTTTTTTCCATGCATATTTCTTCAACTTTACTTGACCAAAAATAGGTACTTTATCCAAAACCAAACACATGTGGACAAGTTCTCTTTAAAAAAAAACAGATTATCATACATTAAAAACAAATCGTTACAATATCCTGGGTGAAGTGGAAAGTACACACAAAATAATAATACTACATATGATATTGTAATTATTGATGGGGTATTCCAATGCACTAATAACAAATACAACATAGGACAACCATTAGAATAATTTGAAAGGAATGACGTCAATACTACAATACAGGAATTTGTGCTGGGAATTAAGAAATCTTGAACAAGAACTGTTGTAATACCGAATTATATTGACTGCTTGTGATAAAATCAATATACAACAATTTAAGTATATGGCAATATCAAAAAGCACTACACTGCAAGTCAAGTCACTTTTAATGATCTAGCCTAATATCACAAATGTGTCTCATGCTCTTTACAGTCTGTACAGCATACAAGACCCTCTTTACTTTCAGAGTATCGCTTTGAACAAGGAACACTGTTATAGACCGAAGGAAGAGCGAGTGGGGATACCTTTACCAGAGAAGACAGACGTGCAAATAGATGTCATGTGTCAAAAAAAAGAGCAATTAAAAAAAATTGTTCTGAAAATGTGTAACAAGACAACCCTTATTTTAAGAGTTTTAGGACATTTTTAAATGTTGCATTTGTTGATCTGAACATAGAGAAATAGACTTTAATACAGTTACATTTTAATATTACCATGATGTTAAAATGTAAATTCAGACGCATTCTCACCAGCTACTGTTGGTGTCATGGGTGTGGCCAAAACTACAGGTGTGCTTATTAGAGTGGAGAGTGATTCTTGGACACTGGGGAGATCAGTGAACTCAGACACTGATAGAGTGTAATTAGGGTTCTCTGTTATGTTCTTCAGTTCTCCACTGTCAGAGCTATTTGTTCCACCGGCTCTAGTAGCATTAGATCCATCCAAAAGGAACACATCATCTCTTCCTTTTGGCTGTATCTCAGCTAGGGAAAATACAATTTAAGACATGTCAATTTAAAGTGTCAAAAGGTTTCCATAAAAAAAGTCTTATCTTGACAGTTCAATTCAAGTTTGACAAGATGATCAATGTTGTCACAACTGTTTTGGCAAAAATAGACTGGCTGAACTTAACTCTTGGAAATACAATTCAATACCGTTCACCTTGCACCACACCAATGATTTTGGAGTGTAAAAATTAATCTCTATCTCACCAGTTACTATCGGAGTTAAGGGTGTGGCCTTCACTTCTGATGTGCTTATTAGAGTGGAGAGCTTTTCTTGGACACTGGGGAGGTCAGTGAACTCAGACACGGATAGAGTGTCATTATGGTTATAGAATATGTTCTTCAGTTCTCCACTGTCAGAGTTTCTTGTTCCACCAGTTCTAGTACCATTAGATCCATCCAAGAACCAAACATCCCTTCCTTTTGGCTGTATTTCAGCTAGGAAACATACAATTTTAGACATGTTAATTTAATGTGTCAAAAGGTTTTTGTGAAGAAAATCTTATGTTGACGGTTCATTTCGAATTTTACAAGATGATTAATGCCGTCACAAGTATTTTGGTTACAGTAGACTGGCTGAACTTATCTCTCTTGAATACATTTCAATACAGTTCACATTTATCCAAACAATGATTTTGGAGTGTAAAAATGAATCTCTTTCTCACCAGTTACTATCGGAGTTAAGGGTGTGGCCCTCACTACTGATGTGCTTATTAGAGTGAAGAGTGATTCTTGGACACTGGGGAGGTCAGTGAACTCAGACACGGATAGAGTGTCATTATGGTTATAGAATATGTTCTTCAGTTCTCCACTGTCAGAGCCATTTGTTCCACCAGTTCTAGTACCATTAGATCCCTCCAACAAGAACACATCATCTCTTCCTTTTGGCTGTATCTCAGCTAGGGAACATACAATTTGAGACATCTTATTTGAAAGTGTCAAAAGTTTTCCATAAAAAAAAGTATTATGTTCACAGTTCAATTCAAGTTTGACAAGATGATTAACACTGTCACAACTATTTTAGCAAAAATAGACTGGTTGAACGTAACTCTCTGAAATACAATTCAATACTGTTCACATTGCACCACACCATGATTTTGGAGTGTAAAAATGTATCTCTTTCTCACCAGTTACTGTCGGAGTTAAGGGCGTGGCCCTCACTACTGATGTGCTTATTAGAGTGGAGAGCTTTTCTTGGACACTCTGGAGGTCATTGAATTCAGACACTAAGAGAGTGCAATTTGCGTCATAGGATATTTTCTGCAGCTCTCCACCATCAGAGCTATTTGTTCCAATGCCAATCACAAAAATGCCCTGCTGCTTAAGAGAAGAAGCTGGGGTATCTACATCGTCAAAAGACCTTCCACCCTTGAGCAAGATCAATATTTGTGGAACTCCTTGCAGGTGCCTACTCCCAGAGGAGTTTGTAAATACATTATCCATGACGTATTGAAGGGCAGAACCGGTGTTGAGGGGACTGCCTCCTCTGTGTCTTAGCCCTCTGATCAAATCCATATTATTCTCTATTGTTGAGTATGTTTTCAGATAAAAATGTACTTCTGCATCTCTGCTGTACTGGACGACAGACACACGGTCTTTGTTTTCTCCCACATTGAGTTTCTCCACCACTTTCTCAACAAAATCAAGCATGGCGGGGAAGCCATTCCTTGTGCTATCAGAACCATCCAGAAGGAACACAATGTCCTTTTTGGCAGCTTCAACTAATTAAAGACAGGAAGACAACAAAACATTTGAACAAACAAAGCTCATGAACTCATCTTAAAGTGCTGAGCTATATTTTTTGAAAGCCTCTAACACTGCCTACTTCAACGTTAACAGTGGAAAAGAACAGCACTACCTCTATTGTAATCCACACATGGAGCTAGAGAGGTATTGCACTTGACTTGTTATCCTCAGCTAAGGTGAAACAAGTCAGGTAGCTTTTCAATCAAAAAAGAAAACGGACTTATCAACATACCGAGAAGAGTTGGTAATTCTGGAGTGACATCAATTAACAAAGGCTTCAAGGAGAACTGAAGATGCAGTTGGATAGTGGAAAGGTCAGTGAATTCAGACATAGATAAAGTAGAATTAGTATTGTGGGAAATCTTCTCTAGTTCTCTGCTGTCAGAGCTCTTGGATCCGATTGAAAAATTCAATGCATCCAGCTCTTTGAGAGCAGCAGTTGCTGCATCAACACTGTCAGAAGACCCTTCTCCACTTAGCAATATCAGGACCTGAGGAACTCCTTCCAGGCGCCTGCTTCCGGCAGAGGCTGTGAAGACATTATCCCTCAAGTACTGGAGAGCTGCTCCAGGGTTGAGGGGTCTTCCGCCTTTGTGCCTCAAACCTCTGACAATGTCAAGGATCTCCCTTGTGTTGGTGTACTTGTTCAGATAGAACTGGACAGCTGGATCTCTGCTGTACTGAACCACTGAGACACGGTCTTTGTTGTTATCCACACTGAGTCTCTCTACTACTCTTTGGACAAAGGCTTTCATAGCTTGGAAACCAGTTCTAGAACCATCAGATTCATCCAACAAGAAGACAACATCTCTTCCTTTTGGCTGTATCTCAGCTAGGGAACATACAATTTGAGACATGTTAATTTAATGTGTCAATTGTTTTCCGTGAAAAAGGTATAATGTTGACAGTACAATTCAAGTTTGACAAGATGATTAACACTGTCACAACTGTTTTATCAAAAATAGACTGGCTGAACTTAACTCTCTGAAGTACAATTCAATACAGTTCACATTGCACCAAACCATGATTTTGAAGTGTAAAAATGAATCTCTTTCTCACCAGTTACTATCGGAGTTAAGGGTGTGGCCCTCACTACTGATGTGCTTATTAGAGTGGAGAGTGATTCTTGGACCCTGGGGAGGTCAGTAAACTCAGACACGGATAGAGTGTAATTAGGGTTATAGAATATGTCCTTCAGTTCTCCACTGTCAGAGCCATTCGTTCCACCAGTTCTAGTACCATTAGATCCATCCAAGAACCCAACATCTCTTTCTGTTGGCTTTATCTCAGCTAGGGAACATACCATTTTAAACATGTTAATTTAATGTGTCAAATGTTTTTTGCGAAGAAAATCTTATGTTGACGGTTCAATTCGAGTTTTACAAGATGATTAATGCCGTCAGAAATATTTTGGTTACAGTAGACTGGCTGAACTTAACTCTCTTGAATACATTTCAATACAGTTCACATTTATCCACATCATGATTTTGGAGTGTAAAAATGAATCTCTTTCTCACCAGTTACTATCGGAGTTAAGGGTGTGGCCCTCACTACTGATGTGCTTATTAGAGTGGAGAGTGATTCTTGGACACTGGGGAGGTCAGTGAACTCAGACACGGATAGAGTGTCATTATGGTTATAGAATATGTTCTTCAGTTCTCCACTGTCAAAGCCATTTGTTCCACCAGTTCTAGTACTATTAGATCCCTCCAACAATAACCCAACATCTCTTTCAGTTGGCTGTATCTCACCTAGGGAACATACAATTTTAGACATGTTAATTAAATTTGTCAAAAGTTTCTTTGTGAAGAAAATCTTATTTTTACTGTTCAATTCAAGTTTTACAAGATGATTAATGCTGTCACAACTATTTTGATTACAATAGACTTGGCTGACCTTAACTCTCTGAAATACATTTCAATACAGTTCACATTCATCCAAACAATGATTTTGGAGTGTAAAAATGAATCTCTTTCTCACCAGTTACTATCGGAGTTAAGGGCGTGGCCCTCACTACTGATGTGCTTATTAGAGTGGAGAGTGATTCTTGGACACTGGGGAGGTCAGTGAACTCAGACACGGATAGAGTGTAATTAGGGTTCTCTGTTATGTTCTTCAGTTCTCCAATGTCAGAGATATTTGTTCCACCTACTCTAGTACCATTAGATCCCTCCAACAAGAACACATCATCTCTTCCTGTTGGCTGTATCTCAGCTAGGGAACATACAATTTCAGACATGTTAATTAAAAGTGTCAAAAGTTTTCCGTAAAAAAAGTATTAGGTTCACAGTTCAATTCAAGTTTGACAAGATGATTAACTCTGTCACAACTGTTTTAGCAAAAATAGACTGGTTGAACGTAACTCTCTGAAATACAATTCAATACTGTTCACATTGCACCACACCATGATTTTGGAGTGTAAAAATGTATCTCTTTCTCACCAGTTACTGTCGGAGTTAAGGGTGTGGCCCTCACTACTGATGTGCTGATTAGAGTGGAGAGCTTTTCTTGGACACTCTGGAGGTCATTGAATTCAGACACTAAGAGAGTGCAATTTGCGTCATAGGATATTTTCTGCAGCTCTCCATTATCAGAGCTATTTGCTCCAATGCCAATCACAAAAATGCCCTGCTGCTTAAGAGCAGAAGCTGTGGTATCTACATCGTCAAAAGACCTTCCACCCTTGAGCAAGATCAATATTTGTGGAACTCCTTGCAGGTGCCTACTCCCAGAGGAGTTTGTAAATACATTATCCATGACGTATTGAAGAGCAGAACCGGTGTTGAGGGGACTGCCTCCTCTGTGTCTTAGCCCTCTGATCAAATCCATATTATTCTCTATTGTTGAGTATGTTTTCAGATAAAAATGTACTTCTGCATCTCTGCTGTACTGGACTACAGACACACGGTCTTTGTTTTCTCCCACATTGAGTTTCTCCACCACTTTCTCAACAAAATCAAGCATGGCAGGGAAGCTATTCCTTGTGTTATCAGAACCATCCAGAAGGAATACAATGTCCTTTACAGCAGCTTCAACTAAGTAGAGACAGGAAGACGAAAGATAAAAACCTTTGCGAAAAGTAAGGTCATGGACTCAACTCAAAGTGCTGAGCTGATCTTTTAAAAAAACAAACTACTTTGATGTTAAACATTGGGGAAGAAATGCAGTGGCTCTAAAATAATCCAGATATGTAACTAAACAGGTTTTGCACTTGACTTATTTCCCTCAGCGAAGGTTAAACAAGTCAGATAGCCTTTGAAGCTAGAAAGAGTATGGGCTTATTAACATACCGAGTACAGTAGGTGATCCTGGGGTGACGTCAATAAAAACAGCCTCCAAGGAGGACTGAAGTTGATCTTGGATACGTTCAAGTTCAGAGAAATCAGACACAGAGATAGTAGAATCGCCATCGTGGGATATCTTCCGCAGTTCTCTGCTGTCAGATCCCTTGGTTCCAATTGCAAAGGTCAAGACGCCCAGCTGTTTCAGAGCAGCAGCTGATGCATCAACACTGTCAGAAGACCGTCCTCCACTTAGCAATATCAGGACCTGTGGAACTCCTTCCAGGCGCCTGCTTCCAGCAGAGGCTGTGAAGACATTATCCCTCAAGTACTGGAGAGCTGCTCCAGTGTTGAGGGGTCTTCCGCCTTTGTGCCTCAAACCTCTGACAGTGTCAAGGATCTCGACTTTTGTCTCATATGTGTTCAAATAGAAGTGGACAGCTGGATCTCTGCTGTACTGAACCACTGAGACACGGTCTTTGTTGTCATCCAGACTGAGTCTCTCTACTACTCTTTGGACAAAGGCTTGCATAGCTGGGAATCCGGTTCTAGTACCATCAGATCCATCCAACAAGAACACAACATCTCTTCCTTTTGGCTTTGTCACCACTGGGGAACATATCATTTAGGACATATTTAGGTTCACGTATCCAACAGTTACGATCGGACAATCAAAGCAGAAATATCTTAACCCCAAGGTATTTTTTCAAATGAACCTCAATAACCTAGAGTCAACTTTTTGGGTAATATACTTTGACACATTTAATTTGGGATACTAGCATGATCTTAAAATGTACATTCAGTCTCATTCTTACCAGTTACTGTTGGTGTCATGGGCGTGGCCCTCACAAGTGCTGTGCTCATTAGCGAGGAAAGCTGTTCTTGGACACTGGGGAGGTCAGTGAACTCAGACACGGATAGAGTGTAATTAGGGTCCTGTGTTATTTTCCGCAGCTCTCCATTGTCAGAGTTTCTTGTTCCAATGCCAAAGACAATGATGCCCTGCTGTTTGAGAACAGAGGCTGGAGTATCGACATTGTCAAAGGACCTTCCGCCATTTAGCAGGATCAATATCTGTGGAACACCTTGCAGGTGCCTACTCGGCGGGACTTGTAAAGACGTTGTCCCTCACGTATTGGAGGCGGCCCCGGGTGTTGAGGGGTCTGCCTCCTCTGTGAACCAGCCCTCTTACCGAATCCACAATCTCTTCTTTGGTGCTGTATGTATTCAAATAGAAATTGACCTCTGAATCTCTGCTGTATTGGACTACAGAGACACGGTCTTTGCTTTCTCCCACATTGAGTTTCTCAACCACTTTCTCAACAAAATCACGCATAGCAGGGAAGCCATTCCTTGTGCTATCAGAACCATCCAGAAGGAAAACAATGTCCTTTTGAGGAGTGTCAACTGAGAAAGACAGGAAGACAAAATATGAAAAAACTATTGCAAAAGGCACGCTTGTGTACTACCAATTAAGTCAAACTATTGTATGAAAAGCACAAACTTTGCCTTCTCTAATTGGTAACAATAAGTAAGTACACCAAAACCTATTTTAACAAAACAACATTGAGCTAAACAGGAATTTCACTAGATTAATTACCCTCAATGTTATCTGAAACTAGTCAGCTAGCATTTCAGGCCAGCAAGAGGCTGGTTTACATACCAAGTACGGTCGGTGATTCTGGGGCGACGTCAATAACCACAGACTCCAAGGAGGACTGAAGTTGCTCTTGGATACGTTCAAGTTCAGAGAAATCAGACACAGAGATAGCAGAATCGCCATCGTGGGATATCTTCCGCAGTTCTCTGCTGTCAGATCCCTTGGTTCCAATTGCAAAGGTCAAGACGCCCAGCTGTTTCAGAGCAGCAGCTGATGCATCAACACTGTCAGAAGACCGTCCTCCACTTAGCAATATCAGGACCTGTGGAACTCCTTCCAGGCGCCTGCTTCCAGCAGAGGCTGTGAAGACATTATCCCTCAAGTACTGGAGAGCTGCTCCAGTGTTGAGGGGTCTTCCGCCTTTGTGCCTCAAACCTCTGACAGTGTCAAGGATCTCGACTTTTGTCTCATATGTGTTCAAATAGAAGTGGACAGCTGGATCTCTGCTGTACTGAACCACTGAGACACGGTCTTTGTTGTCATCCAGACTGAGTCTCTCTACTACTCTTTGGACAAAGGCTTGCATAGCTGGGAATCCGGTTCTAGTACCATCAGATCCATCCAACAAGAACACAACATCTCTTCCTTTTGGCTTTGTCACCACTGGGGAACATATCATTTAGGACATATTTAGGTTCACGTATCCAACAGTTACGATCGGACAATCAAAGCAGAAATATCTTAACCCCAAGGTATTTTTTCAAATGAACCTCAATAACCTAGAGTTAACTTTTTGGGTGATATACTTTGACACATTTAATTTGGGATACTAGCATGATCTTAAAATGTACATTCAGTCTCATTCTTACCAGTTACTGTTGGTGTCATGGGCGTGGCCCTCACAAGTGCTGTGCTCATTAGCGAGGAAAGCTGTTCCTGGACACTGGGGAGGTCAGTGAACTCAGACACGGATAGAGTGTAATTAGGGTCCTGTGTTATTTTCCGCAGCTCTCCATTGTCAGAGTTTCTTGTTCCAATACCAAAGACAATGATGCCCTGCTGTTTGAGAACAGAGGCTGGAGTATCAACATTGTCAAAGGACCTTCCGCCATTTAGCAGGATCAATATCTGTGGAACACCTTGCAGGTGCCTACTCCCGGCGGGACTTGTAAAGACGTTGTCCCTCACGTATTGGAGAGCGGCCCCGGTGTTAAGGGTCTGCCTCCTCTGTGAACCAGCCCTCTTACCGAATCCACAATCTCTTCTTTGGTGCTGTATGTATTCAAATAGAAATTGACCTCTGAATCTCTGCTGTATTGGACTACAGAGACACGGTCTTTGCTTTCTCCCACATTGAGTTTCTCAACCACTTTCTCAACAAAATCACGCATAGCAGGGAAGCCATTCCTTGTGCTATCAGAACCATCCAGAAGGAAAACAATGTCCTTTTGGGGAGTGTCAACTGAGAAAGACAGGAAGACAAAATATAAAAAAAAACATTGCGAAAGGCACGCTTGTGTACTACCAATTAAGTCATTAACTATTTTATGAAAAGCACAAACATTGCCTTCTCTAATTGGTAACAATAAGTAAGTACACCAAAACCTATTTTAACAAAACAATATTGAGCTAAACAGGAATTTCACTAGATTAATTACCCTCAATGTTATCTGAAACTAGTCAGCTAGCATTTCAGGCCAGCAAGAGGCTGGTTTACATACCGAGTACGGTCGGTGATTCTGGGGCGTCCAATAACCACAGACTCCAAGGAGGACTGAAGTTGCTCTTGGATACGTTCAAGTTCAGAGAAATCAGACACAGAGATAGCAGAATCGCCATTGTGGGATATCTTCTGCATTTCTCTGCTGTCAGATCCCTTGGTTCCAATTGCAAAGGTCAAGACGCCCAGCTGTTTCAGAGCAGCAGCTGATGCATCAACACTGTCAGAAGACCGTCCTCCACTTAGCAATATCAGGACCTGTGGAACTCCTTCCAGGCGCCTGCTTCCAGCAGAGGCTGTGAAGACATTATCCCTCAAGTACTGGAGAGCTGCTCCAGTGTTGAGGGTCGCGCCTTTGTGCCCCAAACCTCTGACAGTGTCAAGGATCTCGACTTTTGTCTCATATGTGTTCAAATAGAAGTGGACAGCTGGATCTCTGCTGTACTGAACCACTGAGACACGGTCTTTGTTGTCATCCAGACTGAGTCTCTACTACTCTTTGGACAAAGGCTTGCATAGCTGGGAATCCGGTTCTAGTACCATCAGATCCATCCAACAAGAACACAACATCTCTTCCTTTTGGCTTTGTCATCACTGGGGAACATATCATTTAGGACATATTTAGGTTCACGTATCCAACAGTCACGATCGGACAATCATAGCAGGAATAACTTAACCCCAAGGTATTTTTTCAAATGAACCTCAACGACCTAGAGTCAACTTTTTGGGTAATATAATTTGAGACATTTAATTTGGGATACTAGCATGATCTTAAAATGTATATTCAGTCTCATTCTTACCAGTTACTGTTGGTGTCATGGGCGTGGCCCTCACAAGTGCTGTGCTCATTAGCGAGGAAAGCTGTTCTTGGACACTGGGGAGGTCAGTGAACTCAGACACGGATAGAGTGTAATTAGGGTCCTGTGTTATTTTCCGCAGCTCTCCATTGTCAGAGTTTCTTGTTCCAATGCCAAAGACAATGATGCCCTGCTGTTTGAGAACAGAGGCTGGAGTATCAACATTGTCAAAGGACCTTCCGCCATTTAGCAGGATCAATATCTGTGGAACACCTTGCAGGTGCCTACTCCCGGCGGGACTTGTAAAGACGTTGTCCCTCACGTATTGGAGGGCGGCCCCGGTGTTGAGGAGTCTGCCTCCTCTGTGAACCAACCCTCTTACCGAATCCACAATCTCTTCTTTGGTGCTGTATGTATTCAAATAGAAATTGACCTCTGAATCTCTGCTGTATTGGACTACAGAGACACGGTCTTTGCTTTCTCCCACATTGAGTTTCTCAACCAATTTCTCAACAAAATCACGCATAGCAGGGAAGCCATTCCTTGTGCTATCAGAACCATCCAGAAGGAAAACAATGTCCTTTTGAGGAGTGTCAACTGAGAAAGACAGGAAGACAAAATATGAAAAAACTATTGCAAAAGGCACGCTTGTGTACTACCAATTAAGTCAAACTATTGTATGAAAAGCACAAACTTTGCCTTCTCTAATTGGTAACAATAAGTAAGTACACCAAAACCTATTTTAACAAAACAACATTGAGCTAAACAGGAATTTCACTAGATTAATTACCCTCAATGTTATCTGAAACTAGTCAGCTAGCATTTCAGGCCAGCAAGAGGCTGGTTTACATACCAAGTACGGTCGGTGATTCTGGGGCGACGTCAATAACCACAGACTCCAAGGAGGACTGAAGTTGCTCTTGGATACGTTCAAGTTCAGAGAAATCAGACACAGAGATAGCAGAATCGCCATTGTGGGATATCTTCTGCATTTCTCTGCTGTCAGATCCCTTGGTTCCAATTGCAAAGGTCAAGACGCCCAGCTGTTTCAGAGCAGCAGCTGATGCATCAACACTGTCAGAAGACCGTCCTCCACTTAGCAATATCAGGACCTGTGGAACTCCTTCCAGGCGCCTGCTTCCAGCAGAGGCTGTGAAGACATTATCCCTCAAGTACTGGAGAGCTGCTCCAGTGTTGAGGGGCCTTCCGCCTTTGTGCCTCAAACCTCTGACAGTGTCAAGGATCTCGACTTTTGTCTCATATGTGTTCAAATAGAAGTGGACAGCTGGATCTCTGCTGTACTGAACCACTGAGACACGGTCTTTGTTGTCATCCAGACTGAGTCTCTCTACTACTCTTTGGACAAAGGCTTGCATAGCTGGGAATCCGGTTCTAGTACCATCAGATCCATCCAACAAGAACACAACATCTCTTCCTTTTGGCTTTGTCATCACTGGGGAACATATCATTTAGGACATATTTAGGTTCACGTATCCAACAGTTACGATCTGACAATCAAAGCAGGAATAACTTAACCCCAAGGTATTTTTTCAAATGAACCTCAACGACCTAGAGTCAACTTTTTGGGTAATATACTTTGACACATTTAATTTGGGATACTAGCATGATCTTAAAATGTATATTCAGTCTCATTCTTACCAGTTACTGTTGGTGTCATGGGTGTGGCCTTCACAAGTGCTGTGCTCATTAGCGAGGAAAGCTGTTCATGGACACTGGGGAGGTCAGTGAACTCAGACACGGATAGAGTGTAATTAGGGTCCTGTGTTATTTTCTGCAGCTCTCCATTGTCAGAGTTTCTTGTTCCAATGCCAAAGACAATGATACCCTGCTGTTTGAGAACAGAGGCTGGAGTATCAACATTGTCAAAGGACCTTCCGCCATTTAGCAGGATCAATATCTGTGGAACACCTTGCAGGTGCCTACTCCCGCGGACTTGTAAAGACGTTGTCCCTCACGTATTGGAGGGCGGCCCGTGTTGAGGGTCTGCCTCCTCTGTGAACCAACCCTCTTACCAAATCCACAATCTCTTCTTTGGTGCTGTATGTATTCAAATAGAAATTGACCTCTGAATCTCTGCTGTATTGGACTACAGAGACACGGTCTTTGCTTTCTCCCACATTGAGTTTCTCAACCAATTTCTCAACAAAATCACGCATAGCAGCGAAGCCATTCCTTGTGCTATCAGAACCATCCAGAAGGAAAACAATGTCCTTTTGAGGAGTGTCAACTGAGAAAGACAGGAAGACAAAATATGAAAAAACTATTGCAAAAAGCACGCTTGTGTACTACCAATTAAGTCAAACTATTGTATGAAAAGCACAAACTTTGCCTTCTCTAATTGGTAACAATAAGTAAGTACACCAAAACCTATTTTAACAAAACAACATTGAGCTAAACAGGAATTTCACTAGATTAATTACCCTCAATGTTATCTGAAACTAGTCAGCTAGCATTTCAGGCCAGCAAGAGGCTGGTTTACATACCAAGTACGGTCGGTGATTCTGGGGCGACGTCAATAACCACAGACTCCAAGGAGGACTGAAGTTGCTCTTGGATACGTTCAAGTTCAGAGAAATCAGACACAGAGATAGCAGAATCGCCATTGTGGGATATCTTCTGCATTTCTCTGCTGTCAGATCCCTTGGTTCCAATTGCAAAGGTCAAGACGCCCAGCTGTTTCAGAGCAGCAGCTGATGCATCAACACTGTCAGAAGACCGTCCTCCACTTAGCAATATCAGGACCTGTGGAACTCCTTCCAGGCGCCTGCTTCCAGCAGAGGCTGTGAAGACATTATCCCTCAAGTACTGGAGAGCTGCTCCAGTGTTGAGGGGCCTTCCGCCTTTGTGCCTCAAACCTCTGACAGTGTCAAGGATCTCAACTTTTGTCTCATATGTGTTCAAATAGAAGTGGACAGCTGGATCTCTGCTGTACTGAACCACTGAGACACGGTCTTTGTTGTCATCCAGACTGAGTCTCTCTACTACTCTTTGGACAAAGGCTTGCATAGCTGGGAATCCGTTCTAGTACCATCAGATCCATCCAACAAGAACACAACATCTCTTCCTTTTGGCTTTGTCATCACTGGGGAACATATCATTTAGGACATATTTAGGTTCACGTGTCAAACAGTTACGATCTGACAATCAAATAATAATAACTTAACCCCAAGGTTTTTTTAATTAACTTTTGAAATGCATAAATTCACATTGAGCTGACCTAAGTCAACTTTTTGGGTAATATACTTTGACACATTTAATTTGGGATACTACCATAATCTTAAAATGTATATTCAGTCTCATTCTTACCAGTTACTGTTGGTGTCATGGGCGTGGCCCTCACAAGTGCTGTGCTCATTAGCGAGGAAAGCTGTTCTTGGACACTGGGGAGGTCAGTGAACTCAGACACGGATAGAGTGTAATTAGGGTCCTGTGTTATTTTCCGCAGCTCTCCATTGTCAGAGTTTCTTGTTCCAATGCCAAAGACAATGATGCCCTGCTGTTTGAGAACAGAGGCTGGAGTATCGACATTGTCAAAGGACCTTCCGCCATTTAGCAGGATCAATATCTGTGGAACACCTTGCAGGTGCCTACCCCGGCGGACTTGTAAAGACGTTGTCCCTCACGTATTGGAGGCGGCCCCAGTGTTGAGGGTCTGCCTCCTCTGTGAACCAACCCTCTTACCGAATCCACAATCTCTTCTTTGGTGCTGTATGTATTCAAATAGAAATTGACCTCTGAATCTCTGCTGTATTGGACTACAGAGACACGGTCTTTGCTTTCCCCCACATTGAGTTTCTCAACCACTTTCCCAACAAAATCCTGCATAGCAGGGAAGCCATTCCTTGTGCTATCAGAACTATCCAGTAGGAAAACAATATCCTTTTGGAGAGTGTCAACTGAGAAAGACAAGAAGACAAAAAAAAAAAAAAAAAATTGCAAACGCTGTGTACTACCAAATTAGTCAAACTATTATATATGAAAAAGCACAAACTTTGCCTTCTCTAATTGGTAACAATAAGTAAGTACACCAAAAACCTTTTTTAACAAAAACAACATTGAGCTATAAAAAGCAAGCATAAAAAGCAGCTCATCATCCCAATCAAAGATGAATGATACATATTTACACAGCACCTAGCATGGCTTTTTTTTTTTTTTCTACAAAAGTATGGAACAATAACACTCCTTTCAAATATGAAAATGGAGAACAACAGGTATTTCACAAGATAAATAATTACCCTCAATGTTATCTGAAACTAGTCAGCTAGCATTTCAGGCCAGCAAGAGGCTGCTTGTCAACATACCAAGTACAGTTTTTGGTGCTTGGGTTATGTCAATAACCACAGTCTTTAAGGAAGACTGAAGTTGCTCCTGGATATGTTGAAGGTCAGTGAAATCAGACACAGAGAGAACTGTATTGGCATTGTGGGATATCTTCTGAAGTTCTCTGCTATCAGACTTCTTGGATCCAATTGGAAAAATCAAGACACCCAGCTGTTTGAGATTAGTAGCTGCTGCATCAACACTGTCATACGACCGTCCACCAATGAGCAATATAAGAACCTGTGGAACTCCTTCCAGGCGCCTGCTTCCAGCAGAGGCTGTGAAGACATTATCCCTCAAGTACTGGAGAGCTGCTCCAGTGTTGAGGGGTCTTCCGCCTTTGTGCCTCAAACCTCTGACAGTGTCAAGGATCTCAATTTTCGTTACGTATTTATTTAAATAGAAGTGGACAGCTGGATCTCTGCTGTACTGAACCACTGAGACACGGTCTTTGTTATCATCCACACTGAGTCTCTCAACTACTCTTTGGACGAAGTCTTGCATTGCAGGGAATCCAACTTTAGTATCATCAGATCCATCCAACATGAAGACAATATCTCTTCCTGTGGGCTGTGTCATTAACTACTGTAGAACATATCATTGAGACATTTAGGTTTGTGTGTTATTCGTTTGTCGCTCAGAAGTCAAATGTTGAAAGTTTCAATAACTTAACAATATTTTTCAAATGTCATGATACAACGCTTGCAAAACTTTTCGGCACTTTTTCAATTGATTTATTTAATTACATTTTAAATTGTGTCCTATGATTATTTTAAATGTAAAAATCAGTTATTTTCTTACCAGTTACTGTTGGTGACATGAGTGTGGCCCTCACAAGTGCCTCTGTGCTTATTAGAGGAAAGTTCTTCTTGGACACTGGGGATGTCAGTGAACTCAGAAACTAATAGAGTGTAATTTGGGTCATACGATATTTTACGCAGCTCTCCACTGTCAGAGTTCTTTGTTCCAATGCCAATGACAATGATGCCCTGCTGCCTTAGAACAGAAGTTGGAGTATCTACATTGTCAAAGGACTTTCCACCATTTAGCAAAATCAGTATCTGTCGTACACCTTGCCCGCGCCTACTCCCAGCAGGGTTTGTAAAGACAGTATCACTGACAAATTGGAGTGCGGCCCCAGTGTTGAGAGGTCTTCCTCCTCTGTGTCTCAACCCTCTGACCATATCAACAATTTCCTCTTTAATGCTGTATGTACTCAAATAAAAATGGACCTCTGCATCTCTGCTGTACTGGACAACAGACACACGGTCTTTGTCCTCTCCCACATTGAGTTTCTCAACCACTTTCTCAATAAAATCACGCAAAGCAGGGAATGAAATATTGGTGCCATCAGAACTATCCAGAAGAAATACGACATCCTTTTTGACAGTGTAAACTGAGAAAAGACAGGAAGACAACAAAAAAGCAAGTTTGCATAAAGCAGCTAGTGCAATCAGTACTACCAATTAAGTCAAACTATACATGTTTTAAAAGCACATACATTGCATGGCTTTTTAATTGGTACAAATATGGAAAATAACACACCTGCTTTCAAATATGAAAATGGAGAACAACATGTATTTAAACTAAATAGAATTTCCTTAATTCAATGAAAAACAAGTCAGCTAGCTTTTCAGGCCGGCAAAAGGCTGGTTTACATACCAAGTGCAGTTGAGGATTTTGGGATGATGTCAGAAACAACAGCCTCTAAGGATAACTGAATTTGATGTTGGATACTTTGAAGTTCAGTGAAATAAGGCAGAGAGAGAACATATCTGGCATCGTGGGATATCTTCTGTAGTTCTCTTCTGTCTGACCTCTTGTTTCCGATTGCAAAAGTCAAGACGCCCAGCTGTTTGAGAGCAGAAGCTGATGCATCAACACTGTCAGATGAGCGTCCACCAATTATTAATATCAGGACCTGTGGAACTCCTTCCAGGCGCCTGCTTCCAGCAGAGGCTGTGAAGACATTATCCTTTAAGTACTGGAGAGCTGCTCCAGTGTTGAGGGGTCTTCCGCCTTTGTGCCTCAAACCTCTGACAGTGTCAAGGATCTCGCCTTTTGTCTCATATGTGTTCAAATAGAAGTGGACAGCTGGATCTCTGCTGTACTGAACCACTGAGACACGGTCTTTGTTGTCATCCACACTGAGTCTCTCTACTACTATTTTCAAAAAGGCTCGGATTAATGGGAATCCAGTTCTAGTTGTATCAGATCCATCCAACAGGAACACAATATCTCTTCCTTTTGGATTTGTTTTAACTAGAGTAGATAGGATTGAGACATATTTAGGTTTCTGTGCCAAATATTTTTAAAATAGCAAGATCTAAAATGTAAAATCAGTCACTTTCTTACCAGTTACTGTTGGCGTCATGGGTGTGGCCCTCACTACCTCTGTGCTTAGAAGAGAGGAAAGCTTTTCCTGGACACTGGGAAGGTCAGTGAACTCTGACACCGATAGAGTGTAATTAGGGTCATATGATATTTTCTGCAGCTCTCCACTGTCAGAGCTCCTTGTTCCAATTCCAATGACAATGGTGCCCTGCTGTCTGAGTACAGAGGCTGGGGTATCTACAATGTCGTGAGACCTTCCACCAGTTAACAGGATCAATATCTGTGGTACACCTTGCTGGCGCCTACCCCTGCAGGGTTTGTAAAGACACTGTCACTAACAATTGGAGGGCGGCCCCAGTGTTGAGGGGTCTGCCTCCTCTGTGTCTCAACCCTCTGACCAAATCAACAATATCCTTTGTTTTGGTGTATGTATTCAGGTAGAAATGGACTTCTGCTTCTTTGCTGTACTGGACGACAGACACACGGTCTTTGTCCTCTCCCACATTGAGTTTCTCCACCACTTTCTGAACAAAATCACGCATAGCAGGGAAGCCATTTCTTGTGCTATCAGAACCATCCAGAAGGAACACGACATCCTTTTTGGCAGTGTAAACTGAGAAATGACAGGAAGACATCAAATAAAGCAAGTTTGCATAAAGCAGCTCATCATACCAATCAAAGATGAAACGATACATTTTTACACAGCACCTAGCATGGCTTTTTCCGTTTCTACAAAGTATGGAACAATAACACACCTCCTTTCAAATATGAAAATGGAGAACAACATGTATTTAAACTAAATAATATCTTCATTCAATGTAGAACAAGCCTGGTAGCTTTTAAGTCCAACTAGAGGCCGTGCTTGTCAACATACCAAGTTCAGTTGGTGATTCTGGGGTGATTTTATTAACCACAGCCTCCAAAGAGGACTGAAGTTGCTCTTGGATACGTTGAAGGTCGGTGAAATCAGACACAGAGACAACAGAATTGGCATTGTGGGATATCTTCTGTAGTTCTCTGGTATCAGACCTTTTGGTTCCAATTGCAAAGGTCAAGACGCCCAGCTGTTTGAGAGCAGAAGCAGGTGCATCAACACTATCAGAAGACCTTCCACCACTTAGCAATATCAGGACCTGAGGAACTCCTTCAAGGTGCCTGCTTCCAGCAGAGGCTGTGAAGACATTATCCTTCACGTACTGGAGTGCTGCTCCAGTGTTGAGGGGTCTTCCACCTTTGTGCCTCAAACCTCTGACAATGTCAAGAACCTCGACTTTTGTCGCATATGTGTTCAAATAGAAGTGCACAGCTGGTTCTCTACTGTACTGAACCACTGAGACACGGTCCTTGTCGTCATCCACACTGAGTTTCTCTAATACTCTTTGTAAAAAGTCTCTCATTGCTGAGAATCCAGTTCTAGTTCCATCAGATCCATCCAACAAGAATACAACATCTCTTCCTTGTGGCTGTCTTTTAACTAGAGTAGATAGGATTGAGACATAGTTAGGTTTGTGTGCCAAATATGTCTCGTATGAAAGTCAAATGTTGAAGGGTAGTTTCAAGATTTAACAATTTCCACTTCCGTAAATGGCATAAATGGTTAGTCACATTGCAACTAGCTGATATAAACTTAGAGTATTCTCCTTGATTACTGTTCAATTTACATCTGACCATGATTTTAAAATGTAAAAATCAGTCACTTTCTTACCAGTTACTGTTGGCGTCATGGGTGTGGCCCTCACTACCTCTGTGCTTATAAGAGAGGAAAGCTTTTCCTGGACAATGGGAAGGTCAGTGAACTCTGACACCGATAGAGTGTAATTAGGGTCATATGATATTTTCTGCAGCTCTCCACTGTCAGAGCTCCTTGTTCCAATTCCAATGACAATGGTGCCCTGCTGTCTGAGTACAGAGGCTGGGGTATCTACAATGTCGTGAGACCTTCCACCAGTTAACAGGATCAATATCTGTGGTACACCTTGCTGGCGCCTACTCCCTGCAGGGTTTGTAAAGACACTGTCACTAACGAATTGGAGGGCGGCCCCAGTGTTGAGGGGTCTGCCTCCTCTGTGTCTCAACCCTCTGACCAAATCAACAATATCCTTTGTTTTGGTGTATGTATTCAGGTAGAAATGGACTTCTGCTTCTTTGCTGTACTGGACGACAGACACACGGTCTTTGTCCTCTCCCACATTGAGTTTCTCCACCACTTTCTGAACAAAATCACGCATAGCAGGAAGCCATTTCTTGTGCTATCAGAACCATCCAGAAGGAACACGACATCCTTTTGTCAGTGTAAACTGAGAAATGACAGGAAGACATCAAATAAAGCAAGTTTGCATAAAGCAGCTCATCATACCAATCAAAGATGAAACGATACATATTTACACAGCACCTAGCATGGCTTTTTCCGTTTCTACAAAGTATGGAACAATAACACACCTCCTTTCAAATATGAAAATGGAGAACAACATGTATTTAAACTAAATAATATCTTCATTCAATGTAGAACAAGCCTGGTAGCTTTTAAGTCCAACTAGAGGCCGTGCTTGTCAACATACCAAGTTCAGTTGGTGATTCTGGGGTGATTTTATTAACCACAGCCTCCAAAGAGGACTGAAGTTGCTCTTGGATACGTTGAAGGTCGGTGAAATCAGACACAGAGACAACAGAATTGGCATTGTGGGATATCTTCTGTAGTTCTCTGGTATCAGACCTTTTGGTTCCAATTGCAAAGGTCAAGACGCCCAGCTGTTTGAGAGCAGAAGCAGGTGCATCAACACTATCAGAAGACCTTCCACCACTTAGCAATATCAGGACCTGAGGAACTCCTTCAAGGTGCCTGCTTCCAGCAGAGGCTGTGAAGACATTATCCTTCACGTACTGGAGTGCTGCTCCAGTGTTGAGGGGTCTTCCACCTTTGTGCCTCAAACCTCTGACAATGTCAAGAACCTCGACTTTTGTCGCATATGTGTTCAAATAGAAGTGCACAGCTGGTTCTCTACTGTACTGAACCACTGAGACACGGTCCTTGTCGTCATCCACACTGAGTTTCTCTAATACTCTTTGTAAAAAGTCTCTCATTGCTGAGAATCCAGTTCTAGTTCCATCAGATCCATCCAACAAGAATACAACATCTCTTCCTTGTGGCTGTCTTTTAACTAGAGTAGATAGGATTGAGACATAGTTAGGTTTGTGTGCCAAATATGTCTCGTATGAAAGTCAAATGTTGAAGGGTAGTTTCAAGATTTAACAATTTCCACTTCCGTAAATGGCATAAATGGTTAGTCACATTGCAACTAGCTGATATAAACTTAGAGTATTCTCCTTGATTACTGTTCAATTTACATCTGACCATGATTTTAAAATGTAAAAATCAGTCACTTTCTTACCAGTTACTGTTGGCGTCATGAGTGTGGCCCTCACTACCTCTGTGCTTATAAGAGAGGAAAGCTTTTCCTGGACAATGGGAAGGTCAGTGAACTCTGACACCGATATAGTGTAATTAGGGTCATATGATATTTTCTGCAGCTCTCCACTGTCAGAGCTCCTTGTTCCAATTCCAATGACAATGGTGCCCTGCTGTCTGAGTACAGAGGCTGGGGTATCTACAATGTCGTGAGACCTTCCACCAGTTAACAGGATCAATATCTGTGGTACACCTTGCTGGCGCCTACTCCCTGCAGGGTTTGTAAAGACACTGTCACTAACGAATTGGAGGGCGGCCCCAGTGTTGAGGGGTCTGCCTCCTCTGTGTCTCAACCCTCTGACCAAATCAACAATATCCTTTGTTTTGGTGTATGTATTCAGGTAGAAATGGACTTCTGCTTCTTTGCTGTACTGGACGACAGACACACGGTCTTTGTCCTCTCCCACATTGAGTTTCTCCACCACTTTCTGAACAAAATCACGCATAGCAGGGAAGCCATTTCTTGTGCTATCAGAACCATCCAGAAGGAACACGACATCCTTTTTGTCAGTGTAAACTGAGAAATGACAGGAAGACATCAAATAAAGCAAGTTTGCATAAAGCAGCTCATCATACCAATCAAAGATGAAACGATACATATTTACACAGCACCTAGCATGGCTTTTTCCGTTTCTACAAAGTATGGAACAATAACACACCTCCTTTCAAATATGAAAATGGAGAACAACATGTATTTAAACTAAATAATATCTTCATTCAATGTAGAACAAGCCTGGTAGCTTTTAAGTCCAACTAGAGGCCGTGCTTGTCAACATACCAAGTTCAGTTGGTGATTCTGGGGTGATTTTATTAACCACAGCCTCCAAAGAGGACTGAAGTTGCTCTTGGATACGTTGAAGGTCGGTGAAATCAGACACAGAGACAACAGAATTGGCATTGTGGGATATCTTCTGTAGTTCTCTGGTATCAGACCTTTTGGTTCCAATTGCAAAGGTCAAGACGCCCAGCTGTTTGAGAGCAGAAGCAGGTGCATCAACACTATCAGAAGACCTTCCACCACTTAGCAATATCAGGACCTGAGGAACTCCTTCAAGGTGCCTGCTTCCAGCAGAGGCTGTGAAGACATTATCCTTCACGTACTGGAGTGCTGCTCCAGTGTTGAGGGGTCTTCCACCTTTGTGCCTCAAACCTCTGACAATGTCAAGAACCTCGACTTTTGTCATATGTGTTCAAATAGAAGTGCACAGCTGGTTCTCTACTGTACTGAACCACTGAGACACGGTCCTTGTCGTCATCCACACTGAGTTTCTCTAATACTCTTTGTAAAAGTCTCTCATTGCTGAGAATCCAGTTCTAGTTCCATCAGATCCATCCAACAAGAATACAACATCTCTTCCTTGTGGCTGTCTTTTAACTAGAGTAGATAGGATTGAGACATAGTTAGGTTTGTGTGCCAAATATGTCTCGTATGAAAGTCAAATGTTGAAGGGTAGTTTCAAGATTTAACAATTTCCACTTCCGTAAATGGCATAAATGGTTAGTCACATTGCAACTAGCTGATATAAACTTAGAGTATTCTACTTGATTACTGTTCAATTTACGTCTGACCATGATTTTAAAAAGTAAAAATCTGTCACTTTCTTACCAGTTACTGTTGGCGTCATGGGTGTGGCCCTCACTACCTCTGTGCTTATAAGAAAGGAAAGCTTTTCCTGGACAATGGGAAGGTCAGTGAACTCTGACACCGATATAGTGTAATTAGGGTCATATGATATTTTCTGCAGCTCTCCACTGTCAGAGCTCCTTGTTCCAATTCCAATGACAATGGTGCCCTGCTGTCTGAGTACAGAGGCTGGGGTATCTACAATGTCGTGAGACCTTCCACCAGTTAACAGGATCAATATCTGTGGTACACCTTGCTGGCGCCTACTCCCTGCAGGGTTTGTAAAGACACTGTCACTAACGAATTGGAGGGCGGCCCCAGTGTTGAGGGGTCTGCCTCCTCTGTGTCTCAACCCTCTGACCAAATCAACAATATCCTTTGTTTTGGTGTATGTATTCAGGTAGAAATGGACTTCTGCTTCTTTGCTGTACTGGACGACAGACACACGGTCTTTGTCCTCTCCCACATTGAGTTTCTCCACCACTTTCTGAACAAAATCACGCATAGCAGGAAGCCATTTCTTGTGCTATCAGAACCATCCAGAAGGAACACGACATCCTTTTTGGCAGTGTAAACTGAGAAATGACAGGAAGACATCAAATAAAGCAAGTTTGCATAAAGCAGCTCATCATACCAATCAAAGATGAAACGATACATTTTTACACAGCACCTAGCATGGCTTTTTCCGTTTCTACAAAGTATGGAACAATAACACACCTCCTTTCAAATATGAAAATGGAGAACAACATGTATTTAAACTAAATAATATCTTCATTCAATGTAGAACAAGCCTGGTAGCTTTTAAGTCCAACTAGAGGCCGTGCTTGTCAACATACCAAGTTCAGTTGGTGATTCTGGGGTGATTTTATTAACCACAGCCTCCAAAGAGGACTGAAGTTGCTCTTGGATACGTTGAAGGTCGGTGAAATCAGACACAGAGACAACAGAATTGGCATTGTGGGATATCTTCTGTAGTTCTCTGGTATCAGACCTTTTGGTTCCAATTGCAAAGGTCAAGACGCCCAGCTGTTTGAGAGCAGAAGCTGGTGCATCAACACTATCAGAAGACCTTCCACCACTTAGCAATATCAGGACCTGAGGAACTCCTTCAAGGTGCCTGCTTCCAGCAGAGGCTGTGAAGACATTATCCTTCACGTACTGGAGAGCTGCTCCAGTGTTGAGGGGTCTTCCACCTTTGTGCTTCAAACCTCTGACAATGTCAAGAACCTCGACTTTTGTCGCATATGTGTTCAAATAGAAGTGCACAGCTGGTTCTCTACTGTACTGAACCACTGAGACACGGTCCTTGTCGTCATCCACACTGAGTTTCTCTAATACTCTTTGTAAAAGTCTCTCATTGCTGAGAATCCAGTTCTAGTTCCATCAGATCCATCCAACAAGAATACAACATCTCCTCCTTGTGGCTGTCTTTTAACTAGAGTAGATAGGATTGAGACATAGTTAGGTTTGTGTGCCAAATATGTCTCGTATGA
The DNA here is from genome assembly GCA_036178185.1 of Liparis tanakae. Taxonomy (NCBI): domain Eukaryota; kingdom Metazoa; phylum Chordata; class Actinopteri; order Perciformes; family Liparidae; genus Liparis; species Liparis tanakae. The sequence goes on from CM070107.1 coordinate 2,451,083, forward strand.
AAGTCAAATGTTGAAGGGTAGTTTCAAGATTTAACAATTTCCACTTCCGTAAATGGCATAAATGGTTAGTCACATTGCAACTAGCTGATATAAACTTAGAGTATTCTCCTTGATTACTGTTCAATTTACATCTGACCATGATTTTAAAATGTAAAAATCAGTCACTTTCTTACCAGTTACTGTTGGCGTCATGGGTGTGGCCCTCACTACCTCTGTGCTTATAAGAGAGGAAAGCTTTTCCTGGACAATGGGAAGGTCAGTGAACTCTGACACCGATATAGTGTAATTAGGGTCATATGATATTTTCTGCAGCTCTCCACTGTCAGAGCTCCTTGTTCCAATTCCAATGACAATGGTGCCCTGCTGTCTGAGTACAGAGGCTGGGGTATCTACAATGTCGTGAGACCTTCCACCAGTTAACAGGATCAATATCTGTGGTACACCTTGCTGGCGCCTACTCCTGCAGGGTTTGTAAAGACACTGTCACTAACGAATTGGAGGGCGGCCCCAGTGTTGAGGGGTCTGCCTCCTCTGTGTCTCAACCCTCTGACCAAATCAACAATATCCTTTGTTTTGGTGTATGTATTCAGGTAGAAATGGACTTCTGCTTCTTTGCTGTACTGGACGACAGACACACGGTCTTTGTCCTCTCCCACATTGAGTTTCTCTAATACTCTTTGTAAAAAGTCTCTCATTGCTGAGAATCCAGTTCTAGTTCCATCAGATCCATCCAACAAGAATACAACATCTCTTCCTTGTGGCTGTCTTTTAACTAGAGTAGATAGGATTGAGACATATTTAGGTTTGTGTGTCAAATATGTCTTTAATAAAAGTCAACTAAATTATTTTACACCTGAAACGAGATATTTCTTATATGCATAAAAATGAGATCCTGTTAAAATACTTTTAAAAACATTTTTTACCCAAAAACCTGTGCACTTGTGTACGTACTGAATCCTTCATCAAGAAAAAATACGTAATGTGTACGGCATTAATTACAATGCTTATATGCTAACACCTAAAGGTGTCTTATTTAAACATGTATTTAAATATTCTTACCTGATTTAATTTCCTTCTCAACCATCATATGAGAAAGATGACTAATCAAACTTGTTTGAATATGAGCAAGATTTACAAAGTCAGGGACTGAGTAAGCATAACTTGGGTCAGAGGACATGACTTCCACTTCAGCTGAATTAGATCCAATAGCAAATGTGTCAACCCCTGCGGCCTTGAGCATACTTGCTGGGCCACCTGGCAAATCGTTAGATCTTCCACCAGCCAATATGACAAGTATCTGCCTGGCACCTTCATGATGTTGACCTCCAGCATTTGAAACAAAGACCTTGTCCCTCACAAATTGGAGTGATGCTCCAACATACTGAGTTGCTCCACCTTTTGGTTTTAAACGTTTGATGTGCTTAAGAACATCAACTTTTGTGTTGTAAGTGTTTAGATTGAAATTGATTTCAGCATTGTTGCTGTACTGTACTACAGCGATATTATCTTTCTCTTGGTTCAGGTCAAGGCTGTCAACAATTTTTGCAACAAATTTCCGTATAGCAGGGAATCTGCTCCTGACATGATCAGATCCATCAATTAGAAAGACAATATCTCTATCCACACTGGGGCTTGAACCTAGAAATGTTTACAATCATGCACATATGTGTTGGTTAACAATTCAAATATAATCTTATTACTGTTGATGTAACTGATAAGTAAGATTTTCACTCACCTACACCAGGGCTGACAGTGCTATTGTGAGATGCAATGTCTGTGAGCAGTTGTTCGCTCACAAGAAGATTGTCAGAAATGTCCTTGATAAAATACTCTGCTTTAGGACTGTGGGCTAAATTCATCTCCAGCCTTTCTGCATTATTCACTCCAACACTGAAAATGACAATTCCAGCTTTCCTTAGTCGGTCCACGGCACCTAAAACATCATCTTCTGACTTTTTTCCACTCAAGAGAATGAGTATCTGTGGGACTCCCTGCTGAGCTCTGTTTCCAGAAGAAGCAGTGAACACATCATTCTTCACATAATCAAGGGCAACGCCCGTGTTCACTGTGAGCCCTCCTCTCAGTTTTATATTGCTCAAATGACTCAAGACGTCATCTTTCCGTGAGTGTGTTTTCAGGAGAAAATCGGTAGTGGGTTCTTTGCTGTACTGAATCAAAGCAACTTGTACTTTGTTTGGTCCAATTTCCATTTGCTTGACAAGCCCACTGACAAAATCCAAAATGCGTCTTTCGCTTGGTTGCATATTGTCAGATCCATCAATTAGAAAAACAACATCAGCACTGTGGAGTATTATTTTTGAAATAGTGTCTGAAATTAATAGAAACAAACATTTTATCAAACCAACATCTTCGCTGTAGACGGAAACATCTGATGTCCACACCTGGCATACAGTAATTATATTTATACCATCTTACCAATAACAGTTGGAAGTTCAGTCGTGTCTTCAGTGCCCCTCAATGTGGCCTCCACTGATGGATGGATGCTTTGCAGATTCTTAAAGTTTGTGACATGAAAAGAATGTGCAGGCGTGAAAGAGATGGTTTGCATTTCCAACGTATCCGCATTCTGTGTTCCAATAGTAAATGTCTTGATTCCATTTTTTTTAAGAGATTGTGCAGGTCCTCTGACATCATCTCCTGATCTCCCGCCACTGAATACATAGAGATATTGAGGGACTGATTCTGCATTTCTACCTCCAACTGAAGCAGCAAAGACAGTGTCTTTGACAAACGTCAGTGCTTTGCCAAGGTTGAGGGGTCTCCCCGACTTATGCCTTATTGTTCCGATGGAATTGAGCACATCGTTCTTGGATGAGTAGGAATTCAGGTAGAAATTGACTGTGGAGTCACGGTTGTATTGAACAACGGCCACTTGGTCGCTGTTCTCATCTATGTTTAAACTTTCTACCATTTTTTTCACAAAGCCTCGTATCTCTTCAAAGCCGTTTCGTGAGTCATATGATCCATCAATAAGAAATACTACATCGTGTTTCTTAGTATCTGCAACAAAGACAAAAATGTAGAAACAAATTCTGTGTGATTTTTTTTAGGTAACATAGAAGCAAGTAGAGTGACAGTCCCTGATGATATAGGCATGTCATTTATCTCATTTTATTTCAGCCCATTCCCCTCTTCCCTTAACTGAAAACTGAAAAGTTCCTAAGCTAAAAGGTTAAAACATGATATCTTACCAGCACCCTTTGAGGGAGAAGTTTGTTCTACATGATGGGAGGCATCTCTTAACAATGACAAGACATTCTTCTTAGCAGTCGGAAGCTCCTTGTAATCAGTAACAGAGACCACATAATTGGGTTCATGGGCTATTGTCTGCAGCTCGAGAGTGTCGGCTTCAGGTGTCGCAATGGCGATTGAAACCACACCAGTCTCTTTCAGCATTCTGACAGGGGTTCTTATGTCATCTCCAGATCTTCCACTACTCAGCAGTATGAGTATCTGTGGAACTCCTTCAAGGAGTCTACTTCCTGAGTCAGAAGTAAATACATGTTCCCTCACATGCTGGAGAGCTGCCCCAATGTTGTGGGGATACCCCCCCTTGTGACTGAGGCGTCTTACTGCATTGAGAACATCCTTCTGTGTTGTGTAACGTCCCAAATTAAAATCAATCTTTGTTGTGTTGCTGTATTGGACCACAGCCACACGATCTTTGTTTGCGTCAATGTGAAGGTCCAACACTATCCTCTGCACAAACTCTTTAATATTGGGGAATCTTTGCTGAGACTCGTTTGAACCATCAAGCACAAAAACAATGTCTCTGCTGTTAGGATCTGCAATCAAACAGGCATTAAGAATATTGTTTTATTATCGAGTTTGCTATTAAAAGTGTTTTATTCCTGCAAATGTTCAGTAACCCTGTGTGCACAACTAGCTCTGCTATTGTAAAGGACTTTTTTGTTAAAGCAATCCTTGCCACAAATACAAACAAGTATTTCAAAAAACAGTTAATTTTAAATCACGATAGAACATGGTTTTAGTTGTAATAAATAATCTATAGTTTGATTACATTTTTGGAGAAATTTGAGTTAGTTTTTTAAAGACGATACATTATTATCTTGATTTATCGCCCAGCCTTACCGATGGAACAGGGCAGTAGAGCTCGTTGCCTAACAGAATCAGACACAATGTCCAAACAGCATAAAGGAAAGCCTACTATAGGTATTGTGAGCAAAAGGACACTATCTGTTACCGTCCATCATTCAACCTTAGGCTGGCATGAATGTCTTGAGGTCTACGTTGTGCACACGGTGTCTACCGTCAAGTTATTACAGTAATCTTACCATGTAATACTGTTTCGATAGAAGGAGTTTCACCCTTCTTGATGACAGAAAATACATGTTGTTCAATGACTGACAGCTCACTGGAGTCTGCTGCAAAGAATGCATGACTGGCTTCCTGTGAAATAGACTGAATCTCAAGAATGTCTGCATTCTTTGTTCCCACCACATATAACTTCACACCGATTCTTTTCAAGTTTTCCACGGCACTTCTGACATCATCACTTGACCGTCCGCCAGTCAAGAGAACCACAATCTGACGAACACCCTGGTGGTGCCTACTTCCAGAAGAGGCAATGAAAACATTATCCTTGATGTACTGAAGGGCTGCACCAGTATTGAGAGGTCTGCCTCCTTTATGCCTCATAATCCGCACATCGTCAGCAACCTCCTGCTGTGTTTTGTACGTGTTCAGAAAAAATTCAACAGAAGGTTGTTTGCTGTACTGTACCACTGAAATGCGGTCTTTGTTTTCATCTACATGGAATTTTTGCACCATCCTATCAACAAAGCCAAGGATTGCCGGAAAATAGTTTTGCATTTCGTCCGAGGAATCCAGTAAAAATACAATATCGTGTTGAATAGATTTAGTCGGATCTGTCAGACACAGGGATAATACTCTGTTAGTTACACAAAAAGGTATCCCATAATGAAAAAAAAGATTACATAGATAGATAGATAGATAGATAGATAGATAGATAGATAAATAATCTTACCCAATACATTCTGTGGTTTTAGTCTTGGCTGCTGTCGAGGCACCCTTTTTACAAATGACTCAAGTTGTTGATGGATGCTCTCAACATTATCAAACCGAGGCACAGAGAAAGCATAGGAAGGATTGTGTGCAATCATTTGAAGCTCAAGTATGTCTGCATTTTTTGTTCCGACACAAAATGGAACAACTTGGTCCTGTTTTAGAGCCGCAGTGGCACTTGCAACATTATCTTGAGATCTTCCCCCACTCAGCAGAATCAATATCTGAGGGACACCGTCTTGATGCCGACTCCCAGAGTGTTCAGCGAAAGCATTTTTCCTCACATAGTCAAGAGATGCCCCAGTGTTGAGGGGTCCACCACCTTTGTGGTTCAACTGCTGGACAGCAGCTAGAACATTTTGTTTTTCTTGGTAGGTGTTCAGACTGAAGTGTGTCTGTGGATCTCTGCTGTACTGGACCACAGACACACGATCTTTGTTCTCACCAACACCAAGGCTTTCTACCACTCTCTGGACAAAATGTTTCATTGCTTGGAAGTCCATCCGTGTGTCATCTGACCCATCCAATAGAAACACTACGTCTCTTTGAGGGGACTCTAATTCAACTAGAAAATAATAAGAAAACCTTTTTTAAGAATCACAGATATAATACATAAGTTATGTGCAGTAAATCCACAACAGATGGCTGGTAAAGACATAAGCGCTGATGATCAAAATTGGAATTAATTACTGTAATAAACTTGATGTTAGATGCAAGAACATTGAAGAAAACTGGTAGCAGCAGTCATTATTGAGAAAATTAGAAACAACTGCAAGATAAGAAACATATTCTTCTTTCCCAAATGAAAGATAAGAGATTGATGAAAAGTATATTCTTCAACTCTGTATATTTGGTCAATGATGATTGAATGATGATCATTGGCTCAAGAAAGAGCTTAAGGATGGAAAGAAAGAGCATTTGCTAATGCAAGGCTTTCAAGACAAGACTCTCCAGAGTACGAGAAGAAAGAGGGACACATGAGCCAACGAGACAGTTTGAGAAACATGAAACTGTTCGACTGATATTATTCAGAAGATGATAGTTTCATTGCAATTCAAACTATGAAAGATTCATTAAACTATAAGCGGGGAGTCAGTTTGAGTCTCAAATACTAATCTGTACTTCTTACCTACAACAGTGGGAGGCTCAATTTGTATTTTAGCCTGTACAAATGTAGCTAACTCTGTCTGAATAGACAAAAGTTCTCCAAAGACAGGAAGGTTGAAAAGAAATCTTGAGGAGACAGCAATTTTGTCGAGCTCCTCCTTTGAAGCATTCTTCATTCCAATGGCGAAAGACAGAATACCAGTTTGTTTTAGGTCTAATGCCGCCGCTGAAACATCATCGTTGGATTTGCCACCAGTCAGTAAGAACAGAATCTGAGGGACTCCCTTCAAGCATCGACTTCCAGATGAAGCCGTGAAAACACGGTCTCGAACAAACTGGAGTGCAGCTCCGGTGTTCCGAGCTCTTCCTCCTTTATGGCGAAGATTTCTTACAGCATGGACGATAGCCTTTTTGGTTCTGTGAGTTTTTAGGTTGAAGTATACTGTGGTGTCGTTACTATACTGTACTACGGCCACTCGAACCTTATCTTCGCCAATGTCGAGCTCTCCCGCCATTCTTCTCATGAACTCACGTATAGCTGGTAGGCCATTTCTGGAGTCATCCGAACCATCAAGCAGAAATACTATGTCCCTTTTTTTACTCGCTGTGGCAACAAGGTGATACATGGATAGAGGAGAAAATGTGTTCAAGATTTTTCTACACCCATACAAGAAAAATAACCACATTCTCTGACTGGGCTATTTCAAGCAGAACTGCTCAAGAACTATACTTTTATCAGAAAGATTTATCAAATAATTCTCAAAAGTAAGATTGATGAGGACGATTTGAAAGAAGTACAAAAGAGGAAAACAGTCTTTAAAGCATAAGAGATACAGAACACTTGCTTTTTCAAACATAACAGATATTAGAGAAAACAAAACAAATAATTATTACTGTACTCCAATTGGAAGCACATACATGTGGAATTCTTACCTACTAAATCAGAGATTCCTGTCATGGTTTCCCCTGTTCCTGTTTCTCTGTTTATATTCAGTGAAGCAACAAGTTGTGATTGGATTGAGGGCAACTTGGAGAAATCAGGGACCTTGTATGTCAAACCAGGTTTGTAGGCAATCATTTCCAACTGCTTTGTATTGGCTTCTCCTACTCCAACCCCCATTGACACAATGCCATGCTCTTTATTAGCAAAGGCTGGCCCTCTCACATTATCAGTGGATGGTTTACTACTGATGAGAATTAAAATCTGAGGCACTCCTTCCAGTCTTCTACTGCCCATTGCAGAAGTGAAGACACTGTGCCTCACAAACTGGAGAGCTGCCCCGGTATTGTGGTTCCTCCCACCCTTGTGGTGTAAATTTGTTATGGCATTTAAAGTGTCGTTCTTTGCCTTGTGAGAATTCAGATGGAAGTTGGTCTCGGGATTATCAGCAAACTGAACCACAGACACTCTGTCTTGGCTCTTACTGACAGAGAGGCTCTCCACTATGCTCTGAACAAATTGTTTTAACTCTGGGAATCCATCTCTTGTGTTATCAGAGCCATCCAGTAGGAACACAATATCTCTTTTTGCAGCTTTGGTTTGTGCTAAGACACAACAGATAATATTCAGTTATGATAAAGAACCAAAAATATGAGTGGAAGTGAGGGGGTTTTCACACAGGAAGTTAAAGACACAATAAGAAAATAGATGTAGCTTACCTTGTTGTAGAACGTGAGTCAGCTCTTCCCTTGGCAGTCGCACATAGTTGTTGAGCTTTTGTGGTATGCTACTAAGCTCACTGAACTCCCTCACGTTGAAGGCGAAGGAAGGGTTGTGTGAGATGGCCTCAATCTGCTTTGGGTCTGCATCCTTGACACCGACACCAAACGGTACGACTCCCCTTGTCTTCAGCGCACTAGCAGAATCCTTCACGTTATCCCTGGACTTGCCTCCAGCCAAAACGATTAGAAACTGAGGGACATTGCGTGTAGCCCGGCTACCATGCCTTTCAGACAAGATGGTGTCCTTCATGAATTTGAGAGCACTTCCTGTGTTTAGGCTATTTCCTCCGGCCAGTGTCATTCCGTTGACAGCCCGTATCACCTCATCTTTGGTTTGATAGGTGTTCAGGTAGAAAGTTGGAGTTGGCCTCTCGGCGTGTTGAGCCACTGAAACTCGCACCCCGTCAGTCCCAATGTCAAGTGGCTCAATGATTTTAATGATAAAATCCTTGATGTAGGCAAAATCTGCTCGAACATTTTCTGTGCCATCAATGAGAAAGGCAACATCCCTTTCAGCTCCAGCAACAACAACTGAGTGAAAACAACAACAACAGTTAGTTACATGGATCCCTGTATTGACGTCACATTTATTTAATTGATAGCAAGAGAGATGCAAAACTCACCAGTTTCCTCAGGTATTGTTGTCACATCTGTATCGCCAACTACTGTTATCAACTTTGGCATGATTAGTTCTGCCATGGCTGGCATATTAAGGAAGCTTGTTTCATGGTAAGCCAAATCTGGAACAAAGGCCACTGATTTCATTAGGGCTTCATCTGCTTGCCCAGAAGTGACGGTGAAAGTCAAAATACCAGACAGAGCCATTTGATCAGCAACCTTTTTCACTTGGTCCTGGGCTGGACCCCCTGTAATCAGAATCAACACCTGCTGGACTCCCTGCCTCCTGCGTGAGCCAGTTGATGTCTTGAACATGTTGGACAAAGCATACTCCAATGCAGCTCCTGTATTCAAAACTGAGCCCCCAGACAGCCTGAGCTGAGAGATTTTACTCACGACGTCTTGCTTGTTGTTGTAGCTGTTCAGGTAAAATTCAATTTTTCGACTATCAGCAAACTGCATGAGACCAATCTGAACCCTGTCAGGACGTACATCCAGCTGGTTGACCACGTTGATCATGAAGTCTCTCACATAGGGCAAGTTAGTGTTGCCAATGTAGCTGGAGCCATCCACGAGGAAGACAATGTCTCTCAGCACTTTTTGAGTCTGCACTGTGGTTATCTCAATCACTAGGAAAAAGCACAAAAAGAAAACAAATTTTACATATTATACTGTGTCATACCACATACATATTCTTTCAGGCTCTGAAAGGCTCACTTTATTATAGACACATTGAAAGAGAAAATAATTTCCATGTAAACTGTTATCTGTATAGGCTGTGAAGTTGGTACAGCAATGAAATCCCTTTGATAATTTATAATGTATGGCTTATTCCTAGATGACACTGATTTATTTTATTGCAAATGTACAATTTTGTTCTCCCTTGATTTTTCTCTTGGATTATGGATTTTATTTTTGTATATTAATTTGATGTTATTGTAAAGCACTATGTATGTTTAATAAAACCGATCGCACTGACAGACTGGGATATTGAATCCCAAATATCGACTAGATTTCTCTCCGTCATGTTTAAATTTCCAACCTGAAGTTTTGAGAAATGCCTTTGCACCTCGTCACTCAGCACCTGAACATTATTCTGCCTACTGCGTTCTCGAGAAAAATGCAATATTAATATTTTGCCATATAGGTAATTGCAATCATATGCAGAAAAATGTTAATTTGTGTTAAGTTGCCCAATGGCCGTGTTCAAACGGTAATATCATCAATTAGCACAATATAACTTAAATATATATAGATAATTTTTGCTTCTGCCATTTGATACGAATACACAAGCTCTGCCCATGTCACAGTCATGTGAATGCATTTCATTTGTTAACCAAATGAAATAAAAGGACAAGTTGTCTCCATCTACACAAACAGTAAATCGCATTTTGTAACTATTTCACAACCTGCCATACTGGGCGGATTCTTTTGACCATAACATTTTACTGTTAACCTCATGCTCAGCCAAAACAATTAACTTTTAAAAGTTGCAATCCTCTGAGTATTCTGTATGTTTTGGCACCTACAAAACTGAGCTTTCAAAGCGAACAGCTATGTTACTTAAACTGATTATATTTATCTTGTCCTGTTTCATGGGACACAATTATTCCCAAAGACACAACTTTTTTGTGGTGTTTGCTGATATTGGTAGAAAGCGCTGTCCAAAATATCGATCCAAACTTTTCCATGGGTCCAGTTGGATTTGTCACTAATCGAAGAGCATGTAGGATTTCATGACTACATTTTATCATGAAGCACACTTGTTCGGAAGACTACATTTTTGTTGGTTTTTCATTTATTTTTCCTAGGTTTTCCTTAAATACAGTTAGTTATATTACAATTCTTACTACAATAAAGTCAATGTACATAGAAAACAAAGTATTACCTGGCTCAGTGGGCACCTCCGTCACCACCACCCCAGCGAGAGTGGAGAGAGCATCAACAATTGCCTTGGGGTTGCGGAGCAGAAGGCGGAAGTCCTCATAAAGAACACAACGCTGTCCGCAAAGGCGATCTTTCGCAGCTCCTGCTCATCGGCCACCTTGGAGCCGGCGGCGAGAGTCAGCACACCCAGGCGCTGCAGGGCCATAGCGGGGACCTCCACGCTGTCGCTGGACTTCTTGCTGGTCATCAACAGTACGAGCTGGGGTACCCCCTGTTGAAGACGACTCCCCTTCTCAGGCTTCAGCATCTTCGTCCGCACAAAGTCCAAGGCTGCTCCGATGTTGATCGTCTGGCCAGGTCTGGGCTTGATGGAGCCCAGAGCGGCCGTCAGCGCCTCCCTGGATCCGTGGGTGTTCAGATCCATCTCCAGTCGAGGGTTGTTGCTGAATTGGGCCACGCCCACTTGAACTTGGTCTGGGCCAATGGGCATGATGTCGACAAACCGCTTGATGAACTCACGCACAGAGTTGATGATGGCTGCACCCATCGTGCTGTCGATCAGGAAGATGATGTCTCGTTGTCCAATGGCCAGGACTGGAAAGGAAAGAACACGCATTAATATGTGAATAAAAGCTGATTTGATGTCATGTTATGATGATAAATCTGTTAGTAATAAAGGCTACCAAAGCCCACTAATGATTCTATAATTAAATATATATTACTAATTATTAATACTTATATATAAGATATGTGGTAGCATAAAAAGTAAAGTATAAGTTGAAAATATCAATGACATTATCAATTAATGAAAACGTTAAATGAACATACAAAAACGTTGGCTATTTATAAACAGATTGTTTCTGTTGCTGATAGCTGTTTTTTAGGTATTAGTCTTTGATACAGTTTATTTGATATAATTTAATTGCATTTAACGTTGCTAATATAGATGGGCATTGTACTTAAAGTCTATTTGTTCTTAGTTGTTGCTATATCTGCTGGAATTTTCTTTTCCTCATGCATTTAAAATTATTTACATGAACGTTTAACTCCAAATATGATATGGGGAAAAAACATAAAAAAATTCTATGGCGCTTTTCAGATCAATGACTTGGGGCTCTGCAAGGGATTAATGGTACTTTATGGATCCACATATTTGCAGCAGAACACTTATTTCTCAATTGTAATGTATAATTAACACCTATGTTAAAAGCCCTTGATATAAATGACAATACAGCAATTTCCAGTTTAGCATATCTTACCTTGCAAACTACATTTAATATGAGTTCTTGAGAGATTTACATTATTTTGCAGTGCCCACAATGCCGTGCAAACCTGTGCAGAGACGGTACATACCTTCTGTGAACTCAGTCTGAACTATAATGCTGCGCTGGACCACCCCGTTAACGTATGGGAGCAGCTGGTCACCCATGCTCGCCACTGCTCTGAAATCAGGGGCCGACAGGACAAAACTTCTATCTGTAGCAACTGCTTCCAGGTCAGCAGTAGCAGTGTCCCCAATCGTCACGCCGAATGTGATAACACCGCCCCTCTTAAGGGCCCGGTCACCGGAACCAGTATCATCAGTGGATGGCCCGGCGCTGACAACCACCAGCATCTGGGGCACGCCCTCGTCTGCCCTGCCCCCAGACGATTGGCTCAACAGGCTCGCGGACACCTCCTCCAAGGCGAGGCCCAGATTAGACTCGTCCCCCCCTGAGTAGGTCAGGCCCCTCACGGCTTCCAGGACCGATGCTTTGCTGGTATAGCTATTTAGATAGAACTTTATCTGCGGACTGCCGTTGTACGTGGCCAAGGCCACCCGAACGGTGTCCCTGCCCACATCGAGGCGCTCAATGATGGTCAAAGCCAAATCACGCACAAAGGGGAAGTTTGCCGCTCCAATGTTCTGTGATCCGTCAATTAAGAGTACTAGGTCAGCTGATTCTTGTGCTTTAAGGAGAGAGAGAGAGAGAAAACAAAACAAAATGGAACTTGTGAAAGCGTTAACATGGTGAGAGGGAAACAAAGAATCCAGTCAAAGAACTTGTGCTTGCATGTCATTGCAGGTGTCAAGTTACATTGAAAGTGAACAAATCAATCAAACATTACAAAACACATCATGCTGCATGGAGGCTGAACCAAGGAGATTTCATAAAAGTCGTGTGAATTGTGGATTCTTTATTTTGCCCTAAATGTAGCGGAGAGCTCTTTAGTCAAAATTGTTGACTGATTTCTCTCCTAGTAACAATAAAAAAAACTGAGGGTTACTAGTTACTAGTCAGTATGAATACTAACCGTTAATAGAATATTAATGCGGTGGATTCTCCCTATCATGTATGGTCAATAATAACAGCTTAGTTAAGTCAGCATTTTATAAATCCCATCCAAACTAATGTTCCAAACTTTGGGGGCAGGTTTGTCATAATTTAGATTTTTACAGAATTACAATTTTGGGAAAAAAGGAAAAACTATTTAATGTTGCTGAGTGACTGTTACTTGAACTGAAATGTAATATATTCTACAAAATATGTTTACATTATGTTAATATGAAAAATAAAGTAATATATTCTGAAACATCTTGAGCTATAAGGGAAAAAGTTGTAAAATGTCTTAAATGGTTAAGATTTGTTTAAGGATGTATTATTGTGACTATACTTTGTTATGCAATAAAATCAATTTTCCAAAGGAAAAATTACAAAAACCAAGGTGTCAGGTAATATTGAGTCAAATTAATTTAAAACACTACACTATGATAACAATTGCAAGTCAAATGAAAAACAATGCTTAAAAGGCACATTGCTCCATGTGTATGTGTGTGTGTGTGTGTGTGTGTGTGTGTGTGTGTGTGTGTGTGTGTGTGTGTGTGTGTGTGTGTGTCTTTGTATGATCTCCGTGGGTTCAGCCCTTCCATGCAGACTCTTGTTATGGACCTCAGATCACGTGACCAGTCATGACCCTGTGGCAGATCCTTGGGGCCTGCACGCTTACAGTACTTGAGAATATATTGTATATGTACTTATATATATATATATATATATATATATATATATATATATGTATATTTCCATGTAAAATGTGTTTATTGTACATATAAATATGTGTTTTTTTTATCTTGATGGCTGATAAAGAAATGTTGTCTTTGGACATTCTACATGTTATGTTTGTAGTTGCGTAGGTGTGTTTTATCTCTTTCCGGTGATTTCCGGTCAATTATTTGAACTGATTATATATCATTTCTGGACATCAACATATATAAATATTCTCAAAGTACTGCTGCAGGTCAAGGATGAGTCCGAGCAGGTTCATCTCTGTTTTAAATACAGGATATTGCACACATTGAACACATATAGACATTGTGACTGATAACACAAACATAAAAATGCAAGACACATACGCAGTGGTGCATGGTTAGCTATTGTTAAAGGTTCACTGATTGATTTTGAGATGTCGTATTTTCCAGGTTATGGCATCCTTGAGTCCTTTTCCTCCTCCAAGGATGTTCAAGGATGCTGTCTGTGTTGTGTTATCTCATCTACAGATGTGTCTAAAACCAACAGAAAGATGGTGTCTTAAATCATGCCTGAGGTTGTTGATGTTTGCGAACACAGAACTCAAATCCATACCAATGTTGGAGCGCCTGAGACAGAATATTTAAATCACATAAATAGCCATTTCTAAATCCGTACTCATTGTTTTTGTTCAGGCTTTGCACCCGCATCTAAAATGCTGTAGGATGTCGATCACATGCAGGGTTTATGGTGATTTTGAAAACATCGAGGGATTATTAAGTGTGCTAAGACAAAACAAAGTGATGTTAATGTTGCAGGTTGACAATGAAAGGTTATTGCGGTTAAAAGAGACACCGGATTGTGTTAATAATCCAATCCAGTCACGGCCACGAAGGGAGCAGCTTCGTCCTGAACATGTAGAAACATTAGTAATGGTAGTGGCACTGGTCCCATTTCATTACCTGTCCCTCCTCCAGCCACAGGACCCCCCACTAACTACGTCGCAAAGCCCCCACGACTACGTCTTGAATCATACGCCTCAGAGTCAGAAAAGGGTCTACACTGAACACATGAACGCCGTGCGGCTCGCCGGCCGCCTCCCTGAACCCCCGACCGCAAACACCTCCACGCCGCCCGTCGTCCTGGGGACCGCCCGTCTGCTAGCACCGCCGCCGCCGCCCGGAGCCACACCTTCAACAGGGCGGCTGCCCGGAGCGGCGCCCAGTGCTCAAGGCTGTGCGCATCAGGAAAATCCATGCCGGTCCGGGTCTATTCCATTTATCTTGTCCAATGTTGTGCACATTTTTTATTGAGATTTATAGAAATATTAACAATGATTAATGATTGAAAGAGTTAAATATCCCTCCATGTGTTGAGCTTTCTTTCTCGTTGCCTTATGCGTGAACAGGTGCAGCCGTAGGCTGCGTCCCCCTGAACATTGCTGTAAACTGTAAAGGGTTAATAATGCAGCCGGGTCATCGTTAGCACCCGGCGCTAACGAGGCGACGAGGTGGACTTACCCTGCTGGGCCTCCAGCTTGGGGACGAGCCCCGCCAACAGGACGCCCAGGAGGGCGCATAACGGCAACAACCGGTGCCGCCCCATCTTCTCTCACCACAACAGCCAAAGGGACGTCTGTGGAAACACAAGCAAATAGTTTATGAATTTATGAGCCATGAACAACAACTACAGGTTGAAGTGCTTCGAATGCCTTTTTTTGCCACATACAGTTTGTATTTTTGGAGTGATTTGGGGGAGGGGTATCAAATTTAAAACGTTGTTGCACTTCTCTAAATATGAAAAACATGGTATCAGATTTTCTTTTTTTTTTTTTTACCATGAGTAAAAAGGTGCAATACTTTTGATTCAAAAATATAAATACATTGTTTTAAACAATCTTAATTTACAAACGTTTGGCTTCATTATCAAGTAAGTGGGCTATTATGATTCTACATGTGAAAACGTATCTTTACTCTCTCAAGGCAGACCGATCCTGCCCCCCCCCCCCCTTGTGATCTTTGGCGCCCAGACCCCAGTTACAGTTACATGACCTTTTCTCTGGCTTTAGAGGTAAACCTTCACCACTAAAAAGCACTTTGAGAAGGAAGGAGTTCCCTCCTCACTCACTAGGTCTTTACCCACAGTGGTCCTCTTAAAGATGGACGACCGTGAGCACAAACACACGTGAGCTATTACATATCAGACCACCCCGAGGTGAACATAGGGGTCCAGGTCCAAGAGCAGCTGAAGCAAAGACGTTTACATAGGAATATAAAGATTAAAACTTAACAAAAAGGGTCCTTGAATACATGAAACGACTTTTGGCACCGAGCCCAGGACCAGTGAAGTGTTCTCCTCCGTGATGGGGCATGGAGGCAGAGTCCCAGAGGAGTCTCCTTCAAAGCCTTTCTTGTTCAGCTCTGCTGAGTGCACTGTGGTATTGTGGGTAATTAGAGATTTACTGTATGTCTACTTTATTGGGAATAAATGAGTTCATTTATGCTGATGGAGGAGTTTGTCATGGATACTGAGGCACAGCTGTGGCAACACTGAACACTACTAGTGCCATCTAGTGGAGCATGCCGGTATAACACGGTGAGAGACAATTTCCTTGAATACAATTTGTATATATACATATACATGTATATATACATATATATATATATAAAATAATATATACATATATATATATATAAAACTGAAAACGTACCTTTTCCGACTGTATCTGGATTAAACACAGACTTGCACTTTAGTAGCACTTAAATATCTCTTATTATGGTACTTTGTAGTTTGACTATGTTGAGGAAATGTTACTTTCTGTATTCTTGTTGTTCTTAGTTTGTACTCTAGGTTGAAATGCACTTACTGTAAGTCGCTTTGGATAAAAGCGTCTGCTACATGACATGTAATGTAATGTAATATATATATATATATATATATATATATATATATATATATATATATATATATATATATATATATATATATTTGAAGTGTAACACAAACTAAGAGATAAAACTTGTATTTTATTGTTTCAATGCATCGAGTCTGATTCTACATCTCGGCCGACGACACATTCTCATGTTATTACCTCTTAAAAAATATTCCTTTCTGCAGTGGATTCTGTCGCCCTCTGATCTTACTAAGTCAATCCTATTTGAATGAACCTATCATTCGTTTTGCTGTGGACTAAAAGAAACTCTTTCACGAGGAAAGGAAAACCTGGCTCAGCTCAGCTCGGCTTGAGTCTCGGCGATGTGTTTATATTCCATTATTGCTGCTGTCCTGTGGAACGCAACAGTGACGCAGGCGTCGAGTCACTTCATGCTGACCTCACTTTAAAAGGTGGCAACTGGTCAGGGGCGGGGGGGGGGGGGTAACAGTAACATCTGTTCTGGCTCTTGAGACAGGCCCGTCGGAAAATGCACTGACCTAAAACAACTTTGTGAATGTCGGCCATTCGATGGATTACAGTCCATAAGATATTGTTCTGGTTGAAGATCCTGTGTGAACTGGAATATGATGACTTTGCTCATGCTGTGATGTAAAACATTATTTATTTTATTTATTTGTTCTTGTCTGTCACTGTTTCATGTTGTGCGTCTGAAGCGTTGTGTGATGGGCTCCTGCTTGTCTTGTAAAGGAGTTTCTTAATCTTGTTGAGGCTTTTCTTGGTTTAATAAATATTAATTAATGAATGAATTGTGTCAGAGTTGTCCCACTGTGAAAGGTAGTGACCACGACCCTCTTAACAGCACTCATGAACTCAACGTGTCAACTGAAACCATTTCACGTTATGTTTATGCCACAAAAACACTTTAGCTTTAGGAAAAACAACATGGTGGTCGGGCCTAGATTAAGTCACTAAAGTAACTCTTCTACTTAAGATTCCTGTGACCTTTGACCCATCCACCTGTTGGCTTTCCATTGGTCGCCTCGTCTCTGTGGGCGTCGACATGTCATTTTCTAAATTTTTTAAACTCACTTTTTTTTATTTAGTATTCAACAACATAACTATGTGTACTTTCATACAGTTAATACTTTGTCAATGTGTGTGTCTCGGTACACATGATATTCAGCTACAGCGTTCAACACACATCACATGGTGCTCACTCCAAGAAAAAGAAAAAAGAAGAAGAGGGGAAATAAGGATAATAATGAATAGATTGCATTAAAAAAACAATGAAATATAAATAATACAAATAAAATAATTAATTTAAATAATACTTGTACATTCAGTATTGTAAGTGCTATATATGCTTTTTCATAGAGGATTGTGTATGATGTGTGTGTGTGAGTGTGAGTGTGTGTGTGTTTGTGTGTGTGTATGTGTGTGTGCACAGAGAGAGTTAACGAGAGCAGTCCAACCAGAGAGAAGTCATAACAATCATGACGAGTCATTTTGACACATTCCGTGCCCTTCAGAGGTCGGAGTAGTTTCTTATATTTCCGGGTGGGGTTGTTTCACATTGCCCAACAGTAAAGTTTACAATGATTGCGAATCAACATTCTTTGTGCTAATCTTTGCATTATAAAACAAACACGTACAGAAAAAACTTAGAAAAATATATTTGAACCAAAAGTCAGAATTTTTTCGTTCTCTTTTTTTTTCTTTTTTTTTTTCGTTCCCCCCCCCGACACTCTCCAGATGAAGGCCTGGCGTTCCTCCTGCACGCCACAGCAGATGTTCGTGTTCGGGGCTCGCGCTCATGCCAATGTGTCGACGGCACGGCTTCCCCTCGCCGCCGCAGAGCAACACGCCGCCGCTGCCGCCCGGGGGAGAGACTGCTCCTCCGACACCGGCAGCCAAAACAAGCATGTGGGATTACATTCGGCGAAAAAAATGAAAACGTTGGCTTTGAATGACTTCACTAACTCAGTTAGTTCATGTTTTTTTGCCTCTTTTTGATCTGCCACTCGAGGAAAGAACTGTAAAAGTTCTAATGACACGCATTTGCCCGGGGGACGGATTCAACGGAGAAACACTTCCCTTCAGTTCAGTCTCGTGTTATTTTTTTACGGCGACCTTGTGGTCTCCACCGCCTCCGCCAGGGGAACATCTGGCTCTTCAGGCTCAGCGGCGTTCACCAGCTAGTCGTTATCGGTCATCGGTCCAGCTGCTGGCGAGACGAGGCTGTGTGCTCATCACAGGGTTTAACATTTGCTTTGTAACTTACATGTCTTATTATTCATCCCCTCTGTTATGAGTCTGAATCTCTGCCGGCATCCCAACATGATTATTAGGTCTCAACCTAAATCCTTTGCAGCTAACATTCTGGCAGCTTGCAGCGGACTCTATACCGCCATTGGGAAGCTCTTGTTCTGGAGTCACTTTCACTCTCACTCTCTCACTCAAACACTGCTATGTGCCGCATATTGTATTCAATATTCACATCGGATGCCACATTATACCCTCTGTGTATTAATGAGCATCTCGGCATAAATGAACATGTGATTATAACACATTTACATGACTTTACCAAAACTTTTATGATTTAATTTTTTTCCATGACTTTTCCAGGCCTGGAAAAGAGCTTATTTAAATTCCATGACTTTTCCATGTTTTCCATGAGCGTACGGACCCTGTGAGGACGTATGCATGGTGGCCTGCATCTCTCGGGGCCTGTGAGCGAAGCAGAGACGACCTTATATGGGTAACAGCGTGATGCTCTAAACATAAGAAGATGGATAGAGTTATGATCTGTTGGTGACGCTGTGTGTCCACTGTGTGTGCGCCTCTGACTTACGGCGACTCTTCAACTGATTGTAATGTGCGATGCAGCAGAGCACGCCGCCCCGTCCGCCGAGCGCCGAGCGCCGGTATTTATCGTCCACAGCGTCAGTTTGCATTCGCAGATACATGCAGCGCTGGGCCCTGTGGAGTGTGTGAGGCGGCTGCAGCTGGACCTCACACACTCCTTTACAGCAGAGACCACACACACACACACACACACACACATAAACACGCACACGCACGGATGCACTCGCAGCAGCACAACATTCCCTCAGATATCAGAGGCGATAAGAGCGGCCCGTTGCACCGGCTACACCATGCGGCCCTCCGGGGAGGGGACGGGGTCGCCTCACCGCGGAAAAGTGGTACAAACATTTATTTAAAAAAGGTCCCTAGCGTTGCTGCGATTGGTTTAGGTACGTTAATGACTTTTGAAGCCAAGAACATAGAAACGCTCGTCTTCACGCAGCTCTCTGATGACCACTGTGGAGCGTTCAGCAGCTACAGACACAGAACATGTCTTTATTTCTTTTTTATTATTTCAAATTAAAAAATATATATATTTCTTTAATTGTATTATTCTGTTTGTACTATTTGTAACTGTTTGTTTCACGTCATGTGTTGCACGTTTGTTTGTATTACATGTTGTCTCCTTTCTGCGGACCCTGGGAAGATGAGCGGCCGCTACGGCGTCAGCTAACGGAGATCCGGTTAATAAACTAAACTAAAACACGCTCTCAGGAGGTCATGACATCAAACCATCCCACGCTACGAAAGAATGAAACTGTTCAATTACAATATTAAAATGAACTGTAGCATTCCTAAAATAATAAGAATCACTTGTTCTTCTTCTTCAGATGACATGAAGTGCATAACAAATAATGTGTTGGTAAGAAATAAGCTCTGACGGCTGATGCTGATGCTGGTTTATTCTTTGGGTCCGCCTGGACCCCCGTGTTATTAAGTGGGTAGGATGAGGATGGGAGGCATCGCTCACTGCTAATCCTGGAGCGAGTGGGGCGTGAACATAGTGCATTACATGTGTTGCCAATACAGGAAAGGCTGAGAACATTTCCACAAATAAATATTTTGTAAAACCCAAAAGGTTGCATGTGACACGAGTGTAGATCGTTCCACAGTGTAGCAGACACGTCGTCATCAAAGATGATTCTCCCATTTGTAGATTATCCATATTGTGTCATCGATTATGAGACGATGAAATTAATCTCATTAGAAACTCCAGCGGAAAAACTTGAAGCGATCAGTAAAATAAGTCAGGAGGGCCGTGAGTCACGTCTTCCCTGAGCTGCAGCTGCATTGCTCCACACTGCCGCCCACTGGCATCATGGGAGAAAAAAAATATCACCGGCGCGTACAGAGCATGTGGCGTAGCGCTAGTCAGCCTCCGTCAACCGGGAGGATGCGACCGGACATGTGTGGCACAGATGACAGAAGGATCAAATGATAGTTAAAAGAGAGGGGGGGGGGGGCAGGAAGGGCGGGCAGTTCCACACCAGCTGGTGCGTATTAGTCCGTCTGACACCGAGCAGATGTGTGTTCAAGCGTCCCCGGCCCGACTCCTGCACGCCGAGTTCAAGTGCTAAACGTGAAAACGAGAAAACGTGACACTCGTGCACATTTTTGGGGTTTTTCGGAAGGGAGCGAAGCTTGTAGCAAAAAAATGAATATGAATTGTTAACAGCTGCGGGAGTTGGTGACAGTTAGTTGGGCGAGTTCACTGCTATTTGTCATCTGATTCACCTTTGAGCTCATGCTCTCTCTCTCTCTGTAAGCCTTGCAAAGCACCGCGAACGGTTTCTTCCAATGTGCGTCGTCTCTTCCAATTCTAGATGGCTGTTTGAGTTTGAGACCTTTCAGAAAATGTTCCAACCTCCCAGACATCTGTGCTGCATCATGGTAAGAAAAAAAGAATTATAAAAAAAAGACCAAAATCTGGATTGGAGAACAGTAGTCATAAACCACACTAATGCTGATTTATACAATAGATCCACAAATCCATTGTTGAGAATCATCCTGACTTCCAGCCACGGTTTTGAGACGAGCTTACAGTCGGAGCTGCTCATTGTCGTCCGGCTGCCAGTAATTATGTGAAAATATGTCAAGAGCATAAAGTGACTTGTGGCGCGCTCGCCAAAAGGTTTCATATCACTTTTGAAATGATGACCAAGTTCTCCCTCTCCGTGTCTCAGCAACGGGGTTAAAGGCAAACATAAAACAAGATTAGAGTAGTGGCTCATGAGAATGTCTTGCAATCTGATTGAATTATGTTGTGACTTGGATAAAAATAACTTAATTTACACATCAAATAAAATAAAACATTGCAACGAAGACATTCCTCTGGACTGTCCACGTAGTCTCAGATAGAGGAATGTCTTCATGTCTTCTTGTGGGAGAAGATTAATGTCTCACACCTGGTTCCCTGAGCTACAGCCCACTAGCCATGGCCAGCATCCAACACACACACACACACACACACACACCACCCCCCTCCCCTTTTGTCCAATGGAAGAAAAAAAGCCTTCCTGGGTCTCCTGGTCCTTCTGGCCAGTAGAGTGGAAAAACGCTCTGTTCACACTTTTCCAGTCCCGCGCTGCTCTCTGAGTGGGTGTGGTTTTGGGTGCTACCGCTGCAGTGGAAACATCGACCCAGTCCAAGTGCTCCTCTCTGGAGCTCGCCATGTGGGTGTGGAGGTGTGTGAAACATACGGATGTGACCGTAGGATCCCGTTTATCCGGAATAATCTCATAAAGCGCACCCCGATGAGCCGCTGAGAGACGACCGATGCCACTTCTGATCCCTTGACTTCACGGATATTTGATCGAGGGACTTAAATAATCCGTTAAATACAAAAAATATACACGCATTCTACCTCAGAAGTTCAGCGCTACTCCGTAGAGGTTCACACGTCAAACATTGATCTGGGATCACACCTTCGGCCTATGGATGTAGCATGGCGGGCCAAAAAAAATAAAAAAGTCTCTCCCCACAATTATTCGACACCTGTGCAGTAAATCTGACTTTGAACAATGGAGGAATGTCAACCGGCGGTCACACTAACACATACATGGTGAGCGACATCGCCGAGGTCTCGTCCGTCGCCCTCGGTGGGGCTCACCTCTTGCCCTCGGAGCACTCTCACTCCTTAAATATGGGTTTCAGCCATGCTGCTAAGTGCATACTCTCTGACCTGAAAGCCCCAAAACTCTGTGCACCCCTGTCATTATGACACCCATCATAAACATACAAGTTGTGACTCGAAACAGTGCTTTGGTCAATGCACAATTTATGATCAACATAAAGTGCAAACAAGGTCGTCAAAACAAAGTCGTCAAAGAGCGACGCCGGTTTTAAACTCACCCTGAGTCGCTGTACTCCACTGGATTTGGTTTTGATGAAGAACAAAAAAAAGATTGTATTATCAGTTATGCAAAATGACTGCAAGCTGGACTTTTGGGCATTATCCTCCTGACGAATTCCCCCTGCTGGCTTTTTCCAGCACCTCCCAGAGGAAGGCGGCTGAGCGAAGCTGCGATAAGGTCACCGATAGGAGCCGTGCAGGAACAGGGGGTCCTGAGTGGAGGGAGGGGACGGTCGAGACTGAAAGAGACAGAAACCCTCTCGGTCCCGAACCAGAAGAGATGTGGTACAGAGTTCAAGGCTGGGATGAGACAAACTTCAAAACTTCTGGAGTTCTGCCAACGCTCTCTTCCTCCTCCCTCTTTCTTTAAAGAGAGGGAAAAGAGGAGGGAGAGGAGGGAGAGGGGGGGGAGTAAATGAAAACCAGACACATAGCCCTGTTTGGTCTGGATGTGAGCAGTGGGGAGGATGATGTCAAGAGGGATTTTCTCCTTACCTTTTCCTACATTTTGACATTTCTCCTTCTCCCTCCGTGGGGCCCTTTTTCCTTACGTTTAGCTTCTTGAGAAAAATCATATTTTGGTTCGAGCAACTGTCACCCATCGATATAAGGATGAGGCCACAAGAGGTGGCTCCATCATGTGTCGATTAAATCCCATTGTCCCGAAAGTTGAAACGCATAAAGCATATAATAATCTGTGGGCCATCTTGTCAAGATGTCTCACGTAAGAAACTCACAAATATCCCACAAAGGAATGTGCAACGCAGGGTTCTGGCAGAGGATGAAGGAGTGAACGCTGTCCAGCATCAATAAAATGTGCATTTAGTCAACACATTGCTTATGAGTTCATGTGTTTTTCTAACATCCTCCCACAGCCATACATTGCAAAACACATGGGCCTTGTTAGAGGTTGCAAAATGAATTACAACTGAATTACAAACTTTGGCTCGGTCCTGACTCCGTACTTTACACCAACTATTTTTTTTTATATTCATGGTAATGAATTGACTCAGCATCCCACAACCCATATACCAAGGGTGGCAACAGGTCGATCGCGAAGGCAGTAAGGGTGGATGGCATGACATTTAAAAAAATGTATCCTCCCTATGGCATTTGCCACAGTCAACCACACAAGCTACGGCAAAGCTACGGCAAAACTCAGACGAGCTAATTAGCTCATTAGTTAGCCTTCCATACCCGAAAGGCGTGAGCTACACAACCGCGCGTTACACAGTGTGTGCTACACAGAGCACGCTACACAGAACATGCTACACAGAGCATGCTACACAGAGCACGCTACACAGAGCACGCTACACAGAACATGCTACACAGAGCATGCTACACAGAACACGCTACACAGAGCACGCTACACAGAGCATGCTACACAGTGTGTGCTACACAGAGCACGCTCAATGCTTGCGACCAAGTCAGCGCTACACAAGCAGATTGACTAATGTCGGTCAGAGTTTGACGGATGCTTTTTAGACTTTGCTTTACCAGAGCCAGTCGCTATATGTATGTGCTACTACCCATTGTGGGAATACATTGAGGTTGAATCACTCAACGCTGTTCCACCTGAACTGGTCTGGAGTGGAGGAAGAGACGTTGACGTTCAGCTGAATCCAGAAGTCTAGAGCTCATGGACACTTTTGGAACTGACTCACAGAGGAAACGTACATGAACGTGAGGAAATGTGCTACCTTCTTGACTGCATTATTTGGCTCTACTTATTTATGTGAGTTAGCCTTTTCCCACATGAAAAAGATTAAGTCTAAACACCGTTCCACCATGACCCTGAGGCTACCAGCAGATGCTGTCCGGACTATGCAACCCTGGCTGATTCCATTCAGTGCAAATGATCAGAGTGAAATGTAATGAAGAAGGATGTGCATTAATGCATATATATATATATATATATATATATATATATATATATATATATACACACACACACACATGTACATATTTACATATATATATATTTACATATATATGCAGTAAAGCATATAAAGATATTAAGCATTATTAATGTAGGGAGATCTTTTTTACTTTTTAAAAAAAGCTTGCAAGCCAAGAAAGTGTGGCCACTTTCTTGGCTTTGCCATATACTTAACAAAAAAATATAGCTAATTTGTGCTGCATACATTTGGTGTCGGAATAATCAGGAAAAATGTGTATTTCATGGCTTAAACGATGCGTTGCATTTGCTCTTCATTATCACGCAGATACTGGAAACTGAATAATTTGTTCCTCCATTTTCTAAACCGGCAGGACGATGACGAGCGGAACTGCTCAACGCTGATTGGCTGACGCAACTATGACTCACGTTTTTGCTGCTCGAGTTGGGAAATTTCAACTCGCGTGTCGACGAGCTGCGTTTATTAACAAACGCTCTGTTCGTGCTGCTTCAGATGAATTAAATTCCATGCATCCTTCTTCCTTGTCCAAGCCTACTATTGATTGGCCGAGCTCTAGTCCATAGGGTTTAATTAGGGTGACCAGACGTCCGGTTTTCCCCGGACATGTCCTCTTTTTGAGACCAAAAAAAAGCGTCCGGCAGGGTTTCCAAAAACGTCCGGGAGTAGAATGCAATTGCATTTTTTGTTCTTGAATTTATCCCTCCTCTCTTGCCGTAGTTAATTCCTGTTGTTTAGGATTCTACTGAGATGAAATGCTGCAGCTACGTTTCACTCGACAGCATTTGAAGTTGTAAGCCTGTAAGTATGTATGTATGTATGTAAAATGTAAATATATACTACTGTATATTATCTCTGTATTTATAATCTTTGTGTTGTAGCAATAGATGCTAATTGCGATTAGCAATATATGGTAATCGCGATTAGCATTTTGTCATTAACATCAATTTTAATAGATTCCATCTGCTGATGGACCTTCGATGGTTGGATCGTGAGTTCCTGTCGCCAGCTGTGCCACTGCCCTGCTGGGACTCCGCCCACTCCTCCACTTGGGAGGTCTCCAAACTCTCCATCGTGGAATATGCCTAAATATGAACTATTGATAAACTCTGTCAGATTCCTTGAATGTATTTTAACTCTAAATATGTCCTTCTGTACACATTACATCTATTGCATCTGTCCATCCTGGAGAGGGATCCTCCTCTGTTGCTCTCCTGAAGGTTTCTTCCCTTTTTCCCCCCTGAAGGGTTATTTGGGAGTTTTTCCTGGTCCGATGTGAGGTTTTGGGTCAGGGATGTCTATGTGTACAGATTGTAAAGCACTCTGAGACAAATTTGTAATTTGTGAAACTGGGCTATACAAATAAACTGAATTGAATTGAATTGAATGTTAAAACCAGGTTAACAGTGTGTAAACAGTGTGTAGAGTGTTTTTCTTTTGGTGGAAAAACCTGAGCACCAGGTTAATAAAAGCACTTGGATTAATCAATTGATTTAATGGTAAATATATTTAACTAATTTTGAATTTTGTATTTTTTTTTGGGGGGGGGAACCTGAGCACCAGGTTAAAAACCCCAGTTAATTTAATCTATTGATTTAATGGTAAATATATTTAACACATTTTGAATTTTGTATTGGGGAGGGGGGGGGGGGATCTGGGCACCTGGGTAATAAAACCCACTTGGTTAAACGTATTTATTATTAAAACAGTTGTTGTTTTTTTGTGGAAAAACCTGAGCACCAGGTTAAAAAAAACATTTGGATTAATCAATTGTTTTAATGGTAAATATATTTAACATATTTGGAATTGTGTATTGTTTTTTTGGGGGGCGGGATCTGAGAACCTGGGTAATAAAACCCACTTGGTTAAACATATTTAGTATTTAGTATATTCAACACATTTTGAATGTTTTATTTTTGGGGGGGGAGGGGAATTTGAGCAGCTGGGTTATAAAACCCACTTGGATTAATCAATTGATTGAATGGTAAATATATTTAACTAATTTTGAATTTTGTATTTTTTTGGGGGGGGATCTGAGAACCTGGGTAATAAAACCCATTTGGTTAAACATATTTAGTATTAAAACAGTTGATTTTTTTGTTTGTTGGAAAAACCTGAGCACCAGGTTAAAACAAACACTTGGATTAATCAATTGTTTTAACAGTAAATATCTTTAACACATTTTGAATTGTGTATTGTTTTGGGGGAGGGGGGGATCTGAGCACCTGGGTAATAAAACCCTCTTGGTTTTTTGTGGAAAAACTTGAGCACCAGGTTAAAAAAAACACTTGGATTAATCAATTGTTTTAATGGTAAATATTTTTAACACATCTTGAATTTTTTTTTTTTCTGGGGAGGGGAATTTGAGCAGCTGGGTAATAAAACCCACATGGATTAATCAATTGATTGAATGGTAAATATATTTAACTAATTTTGAATTTAGTATTTTCTTTGGGGGGGGGGATCTGAGAACCTGGGTAATAAACCCACTTGGTTAAACATATTTAGTATTAAAACAGTTGACTTTTTTTGTGGAAAAACCTGAGCACCAGGTTAAAAAAAACACTTGGATTAATCAATTGTTTTAACAGTAAATATATTCAACAAATTTTGAGTTTTGTATTGGGGGGGGGGGGTCTGATCATCTAGGTAAAAAAAAACACTGAATGTTGAATGAATAGCGTTTGTCATTCACACACTGATGGAAGATCTACCTCCAAAAGTGTGTGTATGACAAACGCTATTTTCCAGCGCAGCACCTGCCTATCAGGACTACATTCACAAACTGTAGTACAACTAAAGGGTCAATGGCCGACCCCTTTTCCCCGGGACCCGTCGGTGCTGGAACCAACTCCTGTGAACCGTCGGCGCTGGGACCGACTGCCATGATTCGTCGGCGCTGCGGCCTACTCCAGACGGGGAACGGGAGTCGGCTGCAGTGCCGGCGGGTCAGGGAGAACGAGTCGGCACCGAGACCGACTCCCTTGACCAGTGACTTTCAAATCGGCGCGTGCGCGGCAGGCAGCATCTGGCCTTGCGGGCCTTGTGTCTGACTTCAAAATAAAAGCACAGGATTTTTTTCATTTTATTTTAAGAAAAGGTGATGATGTCTTTCAAATCGCCGCGTGTGTGGCGGCCAGCATCTGGCCCTGCGGGCCTTGCGTCTGACTTCAAAATAAAAACACAGGATTTTTTTTCTTAATTTTTTTTAAGAAAAGGCCATCATGTCTTTCAAGCCGCCGCGGGCGTGGCGTGCAACATCCGGCCCTGCGGGCCTTGTGTTCGACTTCAAAATAAAAGCATAGGATTTTTTTCATTTTATTTTAAGAAAAGGTGATCATGTCTTTCAAGCCGCCGCGGGCGTGGCGAGAAACATCCGGCCCTGTGGGCCTTGTGTTCGACTTCAAAATAAAAGCACAGGAGTTATTTATTAAAACTTTTATTTTAAGAAAAGATGATCATGTCTTTCAAATCGCCGCATGTGTGGCGGGCAGCATCTGGCCCTGCGGGCCTTGCGTCTGACTTCAAAATAAAAGCACAGGATTTTTTTCATTTTATTTTAAGAAAAGGTGATCATGTCTTTCAAATCGGCGCGTGCGTGGCGGGCAGCATTCGTCCCTGCGGGCCTTGCGTCTGACTTCAAAATAAAAGCACAGGAGTTATTTATTTTAACTTTTATTTTAAGAAAAGGCCATCATGTCTTTCAAGCCGCCGCAAGTGTGGCGGGCAGCATCCGGCCCTGCGGGCCTTGTGTCTGACTTCAAAATAAAAGCACAGGATTTATTTATTTAAACTTTTATTTAAAGAAAAGATGATCATGTCTTTCAAGCCAAAGCGGGCGTGGCGGGCAACATCCGTCCCTGCGGGCCTTGCGTCTGAATTCAAAATTAAAGCACAGGAGTTATTTATTTAAACTTTTATTTTAAGAAAAGATGATCATGTCTTTCAAATCGCCGCATGTGTGGCGGGCAGCATCTGACTTGCGTCTGACTTCACGGGGAAAGCGTCGCCGGTAGATGACCGAAAGGTTATGGGGAACGAGTCGGCACTGGGACCAACTCCCTTGACCAGTGACCAGACGGCTCTGCGGCCGGCTCCGAGCGGGTAACGGGAGTCGGCCGCATCGCCGGCGGGTCACGGGGAAAGGGAGTCGGCCACATCGCCGGCGGGTCACGGGGAAAGGGAGTCGGCCACATCACCGGCGGGTCACGGGGAAAGAGTCGGCACTGGGACCAACTCCCTTTGGTCAGTGACCAGATGGCGCTGCGGCCGGCTCCCGGCGGGGAACAGGAGTCGGCCGCATCGTCGGCGGGTCACGGGGAAAGGGAGTCGAACACATCACCGGTGGGTGACAGGGAAAGGGAGTCGGCCGCAGATCCGGCGGATGACCGACAGGTTACGGGGAACAGGAACGGGTCACCGTTTGGACCAACTTCCGTTACCTGTCGACGCTGGGACCGTCTCCCGTGAACGGTCGGCGCTGCGGCCAGCTCACGACGAGGAACGGGAGTCGGCTGCAGTGCCGGCAGGTCACGGGGAAAGGGAATAGGAGTCGGCCGCATTGTCGGCGGGTCACGGGGAAAGGGAGTCGAACACATCACCGGTGGGTCACTGGGAAAGGGAGTCGGCCGCATCGCTGAAGGGTCACGGGGAAAGCGTCGCCGGTAACGAGTCGGCACTGGGACCAACTCCCTTGACCAGTGACCAGATGGCGCTGCGGCCGGCTCCCGGCGGGGAACGGGACTCGGCCGCATCGCCGGCGGGTCACGGGGAAAGGGAGTCGGCCACATCACCGGCGGGTCACGGGGAAAGAGTCGACACTGGGACCAACTCCCTTTGTTCAGTGACCAGATGGCGCTGCGGCCGGCTCCCGGCGGGGAACAGGAGTCGGCCGCATCGTCGGCGGGTCACGGGGAAAGGGAGTCGAACACATCACCGGTGGGTGACAGGGAAAGGGAGTCGGCCGCAGATCCGGCGGATGACCGACAGGTTACGGGGAACAGGAACGGGTCACCGTTTGGACCAACTTCTGTTACCTGTCGACGCTGGGACCGTCTCCCGTGAACCGTCGGCGCTGCGGCCGGCTCCCGGCGGGGAACGGGACTCAGCCGCATCGCCGGCGAGTCACGGGGAAAGGGAGTCGGCCACATTACCGGCGGGTCACGGGAAAAGGGAGTTGGCTGCAGCGCTGGTGGATGACCGAAAGGTTACGGGGAACGAGTCACTGCTGGGACCGACTCTGTGACCCGTCGGAAGTAGTTCAACTACGGGGGCAATTTGAAGTTGAGTGTCTTGCCCAAGGACACTTCAACATTGGCTGCCAGAGCCTGGGAGTCTTCCCACGAACAGCGCTTTGTTTCACACACTGACATTTACACACTGATGGAGGATCTACCTCCATCAGTGTAGCACCTTCTGTCTATCACGAGACTAACCACTTGTGATTCTCCTCATCTTATTCTTCATTTTGTCCAACTCTGTGCGTCTGTCTTGCATCTTTCTCCCAAAGCGGCCTAGAGTCCTCCTCTTGAACTGGAGACAGATGTCCTCCAGGAGCTCGCTTTCGTCTGTGAGCTGCTGGATCTCTAACTCTTGGATCTGTTGTTTCTGAACCAGGACCTTATTCTCCAGCTCCAACCGCTCTGCCGTGTCAATCCGCTCCTGACACTTTTCCTCCACAGCTCTGCATTCTGAGAGCAAATTCTTAATTCTCGTCTCCAAGCCATTTGCCGTCAGGGCGCTCTTATCTTCAAGAGCGTCATATTTGTCCTGCCAGGACTGGTTGCTCTGGCTGAGCAGCTGCTTTTGGGCCTCAAGTTTCTCGGTGAGACTGAGGATATTCTCTTCTAGTTGGCTTAAGTGAACTCTGGGCTCAACTGTCAGTGTCTCCCAGCTCTTTCTTTCCAGGTCACACGCTTGTGTGCATCGGGCTGGAACAACACTCACCGTCTCCTCCTCTTGGTTTTCCACAACCACTTGCTTCCCTTTGTTCTTATTCTGCTTCACCAACATCTTATTCTGCTTCACCACCATCTTATTCTTCATCTTGTCCAACTCTGTGTCTCTGTCCTGCAGCTTTCTCCCACAGAAGCCTAGATTCTTCTTCTTCTGCCGGAGACTGATGTCCTCCAGCATCTTGTTTTGGGCTGTGAGCTGCTGGACCTGCTCGGTTTCTGACTCGTGGTTCTGTTGTTTCTGAGTCAGGACCTGATTTTCCAGTTCCAACCGCTCTATCTCGGCGAGCTGCTCATCCAACTTCTTCGCCATAGCACTGCGTTCTGAGCGCAAATTCAGTATCTGTGTCACCAAATAATCTTCTTTCAGGACAGTATTTTGTTCACGAGCCTCATATTTGTCCTGCCAGGCCTGGTTTTTGCTTTCAAGTGTCTGGATCTTTTCTTCCAGTGTCTCTGAGCGATGTTTGTTCTCTTCCTTGAGAAAGTGAATTATCTCAGTTTTCTCATCGAGACGCATCCTCAGACTCTGGATCTCATCGTCAGAAGGACAAATAACCAATTTCAGATGGGATGACAATGGAAATTCCAAAGATTGATATTGACCTTGAGGAGGTTCCTGAGAACAGTCTTGTTGATGGTCCTGTGGACGGCCTTGTTGTTGGTCCTGTGGACGGCCTTGTTGATGGTCCTGTGGACGGCCTTGTTGTTGGTCCTGTGGACGGCCTTGTTGATGGTCCTGTGGACGGCCTTGTTGATGGTCTGGTTGATGGTCCTGTGGACGGTCTTGTTGATGGTCCTGTGGACAGTCTTGTTGATGGTCCTGTGGACGGCCTTGTTGATGGTCCTGAAGACAGAGCTGACGATGTCTCTGACGATAGCCTTGTCCACGGCCCCGAGAACTGCCTTGTTGATGGTCCTGAGGACATTGTTGGCGACGACCTTGACGGAGGCCAGCGCCGTGTCTTTTGTTATTTCCACAATCCATGAAGCAAAGTGGAGAGGTGTAGAGAGATATATATATCCTGAAGGTTTCTGTGGTGAGTCTTTAAAAAGACGGTTGTGGTGTATTAATGACTTTGACGCTGGTAGTCAGTAATACCTTGCCGTGAAGATCCGAAGAAAAAAAGGATTGAAGA
The DNA here is from genome assembly GCA_036178185.1 of Liparis tanakae. NCBI lineage: Eukaryota > Metazoa > Chordata > Actinopteri > Perciformes > Liparidae > Liparis > Liparis tanakae. The sequence continues at coordinate 2,482,614 of CM070107.1, forward strand.
TTTGCCTTGGGCAGTTGGGTCTATATACAGGTTTACCCACAGAGAATTGGCCTTGATGTGACATCATAGTGACAACATTCTGTTTCAAGATTCTGTTTCAAGATCAAAGGTTAACTTGAAGTGTCATATGACAAGACTTGTTGTAACCAAGGACAACTTTTCAGACTTGCGACACTTGATCACATGATCACTGACACCACTTTCCACTGAAGAAAATGAATTAAATAAAAGGCGATCATGTTTTTCAAGCCTCCACAGGCCTTGTAATTGACTTAAAAATAAAAGCACAGGATTTTTTTCATTTTATTTTAAGAAAAGGCCATCATGTCTTTCAAGCCGCTGCAAGTGTGGCGGGCAGCATCCGGCACTGCGGGCCTTGCGTCTGATTTCAAAATAAAAGCAAAGGATTTTTTTAATTTTATTTTGAGAAAAGGTGATCATGTCTTTCAAATCGGCGAGTGTGTGGCGCGCAGCATTCGTCCCTGCGGGCCTTGCGTCTGACTTCAAAATAAAAGCACAGGATTTTTTTTATTTTATTTTGAGAAAAGGTGATAATGTCTTTCAAATCGGCGCATGCGTGGCGGGCAGCATTCGTCCCTGCGGGCCTTGCGTCTGACTTCAAAATAAAAGCACAGGAGTTATTTATTTTAACTTTTATTTTAAGAAAAGGCCATTATGTCTTTCAAGCCGCTGCAAGTGTGGCGGATAGCATCCGGCCCTGCGGGCCTTGCGTCTGATTTCAAAATAAAAGCACAGGATTTTTTTTTTTTACTTTGATTTTAAGAAAAGGTGATCATGTCTTTCAAATCGGCGAGTGTGTGGCGAGCAGCATTCGTCCCCGCGGGTCTTGCGTCTGACTTCAAAATAAAAGCACAGGATTTTTTTAATTTTATTTTGAGAAAAGGTGATCATGTCTTTCAAATCGGCGAGTGTGTGGCGGGCAGCATCTGGCCCTGCGGGCCTTGCGTCTGACTTCAAAAGAAAAGCACAGGAGTTATTTATTTTAACTTTTATTTTAAGAAAAGGCCATCATGTCTTTCAAGCCGCTGCAAGTGTGTCGGGCAGCATCCGGCCCTGCGGGCCTTGCGTCTGATTTCAAAATAAAAGCACAGGATTTTTTTCATTTTATTTTAAGAAAAGGTGACCATGTCTTTCAAGCCAACGCGGGCCTTGCGTCTGACTTCAAAATAAAAGCACAGTATTTTTTTCATTTTATTTTAAGAAAGGTGATCATGTCTTTCAAATCGGCGAGTGCGTGGCGGGCAGCATTCGTCCCTGCGGGCCTTGCGACTGACTTCAAAATAAAAGCACAGGATTTTTTTTCTTACATTTTTTAAAGAAAAGGCCATCATGTCTTTCAAGCCGCCGCGGGCGTGGCGTGCAACATTCGGCCCTGCAGGCCTTGCGTCTGACTTCAAAATAAAAGCACAGGATTTTTAAAATTTTATTTTAAGAAAAGATGATCATGTCTTTCAAACCGACGAGTGCGTAGCGGGCAGCAACCGGCCCTGCGGGCCTTGCGTCTGACTTCAAAATAAAAGCACAGGAGTTATTTTAACTTTTATTTTAAGAAAAGATGATCATGTCTTTCAAATCGCCGCGTGCGTGGCGGGCAGCATCTGGCCCTGCGGGCCTTGCGTCTGACTTCAAAATAAAAGCACAGGATTTTTTTTCTTACATTTTTTAAAGAAAAGGTCATCATGTCTTTCAAGCCGCCGCAGGCGTGGCGTGCAACATCCGGCCCTGCGGGCCTTGTGTTCGACTTCAAAATAAAAGCATAGGATTTTTTTCATTTTATTTTAAGAAAAGGTGACCATGTCTTTCAAATCGGCGCGTGCGTGGCGGGCAGCATTCGTCCCTGCGGGCCTTGCGTCTGACTTCAAAATAAAAGCACAGGAGTTATTTATTTTAACTTGTATTTTAAGAAAAGGCCATCATGTCTTTCAAGCCACCGCAAGTGTGGCGGGCAGCATCCGGCCCTGCAGGTCTTGCGTCTGATTTCAAAATAAAAGCACAGGATTTTCTTTTTTTTACTTTAATTTTAAGAAAAGGTGATTATGTCTTTCAAATCGGCGAGTGTTTTTTTTTGGGGGGGTTACTTTAAGAAAAGGTGATCATGTCTTTCAAATCGCCGCATGCGTGGCAGGCAGCATTCTTCCCTGCGGGCCTTGCGTCTGACTTCAAAATAAAAGCACAGGATTTTTTTCATTTTATTTTAAGAAAAGGTGATCATGTCTTTCAAATCGCCGCATGCGTGGCAGGCAGCATTCTTCCCTGCGGGCCTTGCGTCTGACTTCAAAATAAAAGCACAGGATTTTTTTAATTTTATTTTAAGAAAAGGTGATCATGTCTTTCAAATCGCCGCGTGCGTGGCGGGCAGCATCTGGTCCTGCAGGCCTTGCGTCTGAATTAAAAATTAAAGCACAGGAGTTATTTATTTAAACTTTTATTTTAAGAAAAGATGATCATGTCTTTCAAATCGCCGCATGTGTGGCATCTGACTTGCGTCTGACTTCACGGGGAAAGCGTCGCCGTTAGATGACCGAAAGGTTATGGGGAACGAGTCGGCACTGGGACCAACTCCCTTGACCAGTGACCAGACGGCTCTGCGGCCGGCTCCGAGCGGGGAACGGGAGTCGGCCGCATCGCCGGCGGGTCACAGGGAAAGGGAGTCGGCCACATCGCCGGCGGGTCACGGGGAAAGGGAGTCGAACACATCACCGGCGGGTGACAGGGAAAGGGAGTCGGCCGCAGATCCGGCGGATGACCGACAGGTTACGGGGAACAGGAACGGGTCACCGTTTGGACCAACTTCCGTTACCTGTCGACGCTGGGACCGTCTCCCGTGAACCGTCGGCGCTGCGGCCAGCTCACGACGAGGAACGGGAGTCGGCTGCAGTGCCGGCAGGTCACGGGGAAAGGGAGTCGGCCACATCAACGGCGGGTCACGGGGAAAGAGTCGGCACTGGGACCAACTCCCTTTGGTCAGTGACCAGATGGCGCTGCGGCCGGCTCCCGGCGGGGAACAGGAGTCGGCCGCATCGTCGGCGGAACACGGGGAAAGGGAGTCGAACACATCACCGGTGGGTGACAGGGAAAGGGAGTCGGCCGCAGATCCGGCGGATGACCGACAGGTTACGGGGAACAGGAACGGGTCACCGTTTGGACCAACTTCCGTTACCTGTCGACGCTGGGACCGTCTCCCGTGAACCGTCGGCGCTGCGGCCGGCTCCCGGCGGGGAACGGGACTCGGCCGCATCGCCGGCGGGTCACGGGGAAAGGGAGTCGGCCACATTACCGGCGGGTCACGGGGAAAGGGAGTCGGCTGCAGCGCTGGTGGATGACCGAAAGGTTACGGGGAACGAGTCACTGCTGGGACCGACTCTGTGACCCGTCGGAAGTAGTTCAACTACGGGGGCAATTTGAAGTTGAGTGTCTTGCCCAAGGACACTTCAACATTGGCTGCCAGAGCCTGGGAGTCTTCCCATTAACAGCGCTTTGTTTCACACACTGTCATTTACACACTGATGGAGGATCTACCTCCATCAGTGTAGCACCTTCTGTCTATCACGAGACTAACCACTTGTGATTCTCCTCATCTTATTCTTCATTTTGTCCAACTCTGTGCGTCTGTCTTGCATCTTTCTCCCAAAGCGGCCTAGAGTCCTCCTCTTGAACTGGAGACAGATGTCCTCCAGGAGCTCGCTTTCGTCTGTGAGCTGCTGGATCTCTAACTCTTGGATCTGTTGTTTCTGAACCAGGACCTTATTCTCCAGCTCCAACCGCTCTGCCGTGTCAATCCGCTCCTGACACTTTTCCTCCACAGCTCTGCATTCTGAGAGCAAATTCTTAATTCTCGTCTCCAAGCCATTTGCCGTCACGGCGCTCTTATCTTCAAGAGCGTCATATTTGTCCTGCCAGGACTGGTTGCTCTGGCTGAGCAGCTGCTTTTGGGCCTCAAGTTTCTCGGTGAGACTGAGGATATTCTCTTCTAGTTGGCTTAAGTGAACTCTGGGCTCAACTGTCAGTGTCTCCCAGCTCTTTCTTTCCAGGTCACACGCTTGTGTGCATCGGGCTGGAACAACACTCACCGTCTCCTCCTCTTGGTTTTCCACAACCACTTGCTTCCCTTTGTTCTTATTCTGCTTCACCAACATCTTATTCTGCTTCACCACCATCTTATTCTTCATCTTGTCCAACTCTGTGTCTCTGTCCTGCAGCTTTCTCCCACAGAAGCCTAGATTCTTCTTCTTCTGCCGGAGACTGATGTCCTCCAGCATCTTGTTTTGGGCTGTGAGCTGCTGGACCTGCTCGGTTTCTGACTCGTGGTTCTGTTGTTTCTGAGTCAGGACCTGATTTTCCAGTTCCAACCGCTCTATCTCGGCGAGCTGCTCATCCAACTTCTTCGCCATAGCACTGCGTTCTGAGCGCAAATTCAGTATCTGTGTCACCAAATAATCTTCTTTCAGGACAGTATTTTGTTCACGAGCCTCATATTTGTCCTGCCAGGCCTGGTTTTTGCTTTCAAGTGTCTGGATCTTTTCTTCCAGTGTCTCTGAGCGATGTTTGTTCTCTTCCTTGAGAAAGTAAATTATCTCAGTTTTCTCATCGAGACGCATCCTCAGACTCTGGATCTCATCGTCAGAAGGACAAATAACCAATTTCAGATGGGATGACAATGGAAATTCCAAAGATTGATATTGACCTTGAGGAGGTTCCTGAGAACAGTCTTGTTGATGGTCCTGTGGACGGCCTTGTTGTTGGTCCTGTGGACGGCCTTGTTGATGGTCTGGTTGATGGTCCTGTGGACGGTCTTGTTGATGGTCCTGTGGACAGTCTTGTTGATGGTCCTGTGGACGGCCTTGTTGATGGTCCTGAAGACAGAGCTGACGATGTCTCTGACGATAGCCTTGTCCACGGCGCGGAGAACTGCCTTGTTGATGGTCCTGAGGACATTGTTGGCGCGACCTTGACGGAGGCCAGCGCCGTGTCTTTTGTTATTTCCACAATCCATGAAGCAAAGTGGAGAGGTGTAGAGATATATATATCCTGAAGGTTTCTGTGGTGAGTCTTTAAAAAGACGGTTGTGGTGTATTAATGACTTTGCCGCTGGTTGTCAGTAATACCTTGCCGTGAAGATCCAGAAAAAAAAAGGATTGAAGATTTGCCTTGGGCAGTTGGGTCTATATACAGGTTTACCCACAGAGAATTGGCCTTGATGTGACATCATAGTGACAACATTCTGTTTCAAGATTCTGTTTCAAGATCAAAGGTTAACTTGAAGTGTCATATGACAAGACTTGTTGTAACCAAGGACAACTTTTCAGACTTGCGACACTTGATCACATGATCACTGACACCACTTTCCACTGAAGAAAATAAATTAAATAAAAGGCGATCATGTTTTTCAAGCCTCCACAGGCCTTGTAATTGACTTAAAAATAAAAGCACAGGATTTTTTTCATTTTATTTTAAGAAAAGGCCATCATGTCTTTCAAGCCGCTGCAAGTGTGGCGGATAGCATCCGGCCCTGCGGGCCTTGCGTCTGATTTCAAAATAAAAGCACAGGATTTTTTTTTTTTCATTTTATTTTAAGAAAAGGTGATCATGTCTTTCAAATCGGCGAGTGTGTGGCGCGCAGCATTCGTCCCTGCGGGCCTTGCGTCTGACTTCAAAATAAAAGCACAGGATTTTTTTTATTTTATTTTGAGAAAAGGTGATAATGTCTTTCAAATCGGCGCATGCGTGGCGGGCAGCATTCGTCCCTGCGGGCCTTGCGTCTGACTTCAAAATAAAAGCACAGGAGTTATTTATTTTAACTTTTATTTTAAGAAAAGGCCATTATGTCTTTCAAGCCGCTGCAAGTGTGGCGGATAGCATCCGGCCCTGCGGGCCTTGCGTCTGATTTCAAAATAAAAGCACAGGATTTTTTTTTTTACTTTGATTTTAAGAAAAGGTGATCATGTCTTTCAAATCGGCGAGTGTGTGGCGCGCAGCATTCGTCCCCGTGGGTCTTGCGTCTGACTTCAAAATAAAAGCACAGGATTTTTTTAATTTTATTTTGAGAAAAGGTGATCATGTCTTTCAAATCGGCGAGTGTGTGGCGGGCAGCATCTGGCCCTGCGGGCCTTGCGTCTGACTTCAAAAGAAAAGCACAGGAGTTATTTATTTTAACTTTTATTTTAAGAAAAGGCCATCATGTCTTTCAAGCCGCTGCAAGTGTGGCGGGCAGCATCCGGCCCTGCGGGCCTTGCGTCTGATTTCAAAATAAAAGCACAGGATTTTTTTTTTACTTTATTTAAGAAAAGGTGATCATGTCTTTCAAATCGCAGTATGTGGCGCAGCACGCGGGTCTTAAGGCCTGACTTCAAAATAAAAGCACAGGATTTTTTTTCATTTTATTTTAAGAAAGGTGATCATGTCTTTCAAATCGGCGAGTGCGTGGCGGCAGCATTCGATCCCTCGCGGCCTTATGCGTCTGACTTCAAAATAAAAGCACAGGATTTTTTTTCTTACATTTTTTAAAGAAAAGGCCATCATGTCTTTCAAGCCGCCGCGGGCGTGGCGTGCAACATTCGGCCCTGCAGGCCTTGCGTCTGACTTCAAAATAAAAGCACAGGATTTTTAAAATTTTATTTTAAGAAAAGATGATCATGTCTTTCAAACCGACGAGTGCGTAGCGGGCAGCAACCGGCCCTGCGGGCCTTGCGTCTGACTTCAAAATAAAAGCACAGGAGTTATTTTAACTTTTATTTTAAGAAAAGATGATCATGTCTTTCAAATCGCCGCGTGCGTGGCGGGCAGCATCTGGCCCTGCGGGCCTTGCGTCTGACTTCAAAATAAAAGCACAGGATTTTTTTTCTTACATTTTTTAAAGAAAAGGTCATCATGTCTTTCAAGCCGCCGCAGGCGTGGCGTGCAACATCCGGCCCTGCGGGCCTTGTGTTCGACTTCAAAATAAAAGCATAGGATTTTTTTCATTTTATTTTAAGAAAAGGTGACCATGTCTTTCAAATCGGCGCGTGCGTGGCGGGCAGCATTCGTCCCTGCGGGCCTTGCGTCTGACTTCAAAATAAAAGCACAGGAGTTATTTATTTTAACTTTTATTTTAAGAAAAGGCCATCATGTCTTTCAAGCCACCGCAAGTGTGGCGGGCAGCATCCGGCCCTGCAGGTCTTGCGTCTGATTTCAAAATAAAAGCACAGGATTTTCTTTTTTTTACTTTAATTTTAAGAAAAGGTGATTATGTCTTTCAAATCGGCGAGTGTTTTTTTTGGGGGGGGTTATTTAAGAAAAGGTGATCATGTCTTTCAAATCGCCGCATGCGTGGCAGGCAGCATTCTTCCCTGCGGGCCTTGCGTCTGACTTCAAAATAAAAGCACAGGATTTTTTTCATTTTATTTTAAGAAAAGGTGATCATGTCTTTCAAATCGCCGCATGCGTGGCAGGCAGCATTCTTCCCTGCGGGCCTTGCGTCTGACTTCAAAATAAAAGCACAGGATTTTTTTAATTTTATTTTAAGAAAAGGTGATCATGTCTTTCAAATCGCCGCGTGCGTGGCGGGCAGCATCTGGTCCTGCAGGCCTTGCGTCTGAATTAAAAATTAAAGCACAGGAGTTATTTATTTAAACTTTTATTTTAAGAAAAGATGATCATGTCTTTCAAATCGCCGCATGTGTGGCATCTGACTTGCGTCTGACTTCACGGGGAAAGCGTCGCCGTTAGATGACCGAAACTGAAAGGTTATCTGAACGGAGTCGCGACTGTCGGCACTGGGACCAACTCCCTTGACCAGTGACCAGATGGCGCTGCGGCCGGCTCCCGGCGGGGAACGGGACTCGGCCGCATCGCCGGCGGGTCACGGGGAAAGGGAGTCGGCCACATCACCGGCGGGTCACGGGGAAAGAGTCGACACTGGGACCAACTCCCTTTGTTCAGTGACCAGATGGCGCTGCGGCCGGCTCCCGGCGGGGAACAGGAGTCGGCCGCATCGTCGGCGGGTCACGGTCACGGGGAAAGGGAGTCGAACACATCACCGGTGGGTGACAGGGAAAGGGAGTCGGCCGCAGATCCGGCGGATGACCGACAGGTTACGGGGAACAGGAACGGGTCACCGTTTGGACCAACTTCTGTTACCTGTCGACGCTGGGACCGTCTCCCGTGAACCGTCGGCGCTGCGGCCGGCTCGGCGAGGAACGGACTCGGCTGCAGTGCCGGCGAGTCACGGGAAAGAGTCGGCCACATTACCGCGGGTCACGGAAAGGGAGTTGGCTGCAGCGCTGGTGGATGACCGAAAGGTTACGGGGAACGAGTCACTGCTGGGACCGACTCTGTGACCCGTCGGAAGTAGTTCAACTACGGGGGCAATTTGAAGTTGAGTGTCTTGCCCAAGGACACTTCAACATTGGCTGCCAGAGCCTGGGAGTCTTCCCACGAACAGCGCTTTGTTTCACACACTGACATTTACACACCTTCTACCTCCATCAGTGTAGCACCTTCTGTCTATCACGAGACTAACCACTTGTGATTCTCCTCATCTTATTCTTCATTTTGTCCAACTCTGTGCGTCTGTCTTGCATCTTTCTCCCAAAGCGGCCTAGAGTCCTCCTCTTGAACTGGAGACAGATGTCCTCCAGGAGCTCGCTTTCGTCTGTGAGCTGCTGGATCTCTAACTCTTGGATCTGTTGTTTCTGAACCAGGACCTTATTCTCCAGCTCCAACCGCTCTGCCGTGTCAATCCGCTCCTGACACTTTTCCTCCACAGCTCTGCATTCTGAGAGCAAATTCTTAATTCTCGTCTCCAAGCCATTTGCCGTCAGGGCGCTCTTATCTTCAAGAGCGTCATATTTGTCCTGCCAGGACTGGTTGCTCTGGCTGAGCAGCTGCTTTTGGGCCTCAAGTTTCTCGGTGAGACTGAGGATATTCTCTTCTAGTTGGCTTAAGTGAACTCTGGGCTCAACTGTCAGTGTCTCCCAGCTCTTTCTTTCCAGGTCACACGCTTGTGTGCATCGGGCTGGAACAACACTCACCGTCTCCTCCTCTTGGTTTTCCACAACCACTTGCTTCCCTTTGTTCTTATTCTGCTTCACCAACATCTTATTCTGCTTCACCACCATCTTATTCTTCATCTTGTCCAACTCTGTGTCTCTGTCCTGCAGCTTTCTCCCACAGAAGCCTAGATTCTTCTTCTTCTGCCGGAGACTGATGTCCTCCAGCATCTTGTTTTGGGCTGTGAGCTGCTGGACCTGCTCGGTTTCTGACTCGTGGTTCTGTTGTTTCTGAGTCAGGACCTGATTTTCCAGTTCCAACCGCTCTATCTCGGCGAGCTGCTCATCCAACTTCTTCGCCAAAGCACTGCGTTCTGAGCGCAAATTCAGTATCTGTGTCACCAAATAATCTTCTTTCAGGACAGTATTTTGTTCACGAGCCTCATATTTGTCCTGCCAGGCCTGGTTTTTGCTTTCAAGTGTCTGGATCTTTTCTTCCAGTGTCTCTGAGCGATGTTTGTTCTCTTCCTTGAGAAAGTGAATTATCTCAGTTTTCTCATCGAGACGCATCCTCAGACTCTGGATCTCATCGTCAGAAGGACAAATAACCAATTTCAGATGGGATGACAATGGAAATTCCAAAGATTGATATTGACCTTGAGGAGGTTCCTGAGAACAGTCTTGTTGATGGTCCTGTGGACAGTCTTGTTGATGGTCCTGTGGACGGCCTTGTTGTTGGTCCTGTGGACGGCCTTGTTGATGGTCCTGTGGACAGTCTTGTTGATGGTCCTGTGGACGGCCTTGTTGATGATCCTGTGGGCGGCCTTGTTGATGATCCTGGTCTTGTTGATGGTCCTGAGCACGGCCTTGTTGATGGTCCTGAAGACAGAGCTGACGATGTCTCTGACGATAGCCTTGTCCACGGCGCCGAGGACGGCCTTGTTGATGGTCCTGAGGACATTGTTGGCGACGACCTTGACGGAGGCCAGCGCCGTGTCTTTTGTTATTTCCACAATCCATGAAGCAAAGTGGAGAGGTGTAGAGAGATATATATATCCTGAAGGTTTCTGTGGTGAGTCTTTAAAAAGACGGTTGTGGTGTATTAATGACTTTGACGCTGGTAGTCAGTAATACCTTGCCGTGAAGATCCGAAGAAAAAAAGGATTGAAGATTTGCCTTGGGCAGTTGGGTCTATATACAGGTTTACCCACAGAGAATTGGCCTTGATGTGACATCATAGTGACAACATTCTGTTTCAAGATTCTGTTTCAAGATCAAAGGTTAACTTGAAGTGTCATATGACAAGACTTGTTGTAACCAAGGACAACTTTTCAGACTTGCGACACTTGATCACATGATCACTGACACCACTTTCCACTGAAGAAAATAAATTAAATAAAAGGCAATCATGTTTTTCAAGCCTCCACAGGCCTTGTAATTGACTTAAAAATAAAAGCACAGGATTTTTTTCATTTTATTTTAAGAAAAGGCCATCATGTCTTTCAAGCCGCTGCAAGTGTGGCGGGCAGCATCCGGCACTGCGGGCCTTGCGTCTGATTTCAAAATAAAAGCACAGGATTTTTTTTTTTTACTTTGATTTTAAGAAAAGGTGATCATGTCTTTCAAATCGGCGAGTGTGTGGCGCACAGCATTCGTCCCTGCGGGCCTTGCGTCTGACTTCAAAATAAAAGCACAGGATTTTTTTAATTTTATTTTGAGAAAAGGTGATCATGTCTTTCAAATCGGCGCATGCGTGGCGGGCAGCATTCGTCCCTGCGGGCCTTGCGTCTGACTTCAAAATAAAAGCACAGGAGTTATTTATTTTAACTTTTATTTTAAGAAAAGGCCATTATGTCTTTCAAGCCGCTGCAAGTGTGGCGGATAGCATCCGGCCCTGCGGGCCTTGCGTCTGATTTCAAAATAAAAGCACAGGATTTTTTTTTTTTACTTTGATTTTAAGAAAAGGTGATCATGTCTTTCAAATCGGCGAGTGTGTGGCGCGCAGCATTCGTCCCCGCGGGTCTTGCGTCTGACTTCAAAATAAAAGCACAGGATTTTTTTTATTTTATTTTGAGAAAAGGTGATCATGTCTTTCAAATCGGCGAGTGTGTGGCGGGCAGCATCTGGCCCTGCGGGCCTTGCGTCTGACTTCAAAAGAAAAGCACAGGAGTTATTTATTTTAACTTTTATTTTAAGAAAAGGCCATCATGTCTTTCAAGCCGCTGCAAGTGTGGCGGGCAGCATCCGGCCCTGCGGGCCTTGCGTCTGATTTCAAAATAACAGCACAGGATTTTTTTTTTTTACTTTGATTTTAGGAAAAGGTGATCATGTCTTTCAAATCGGCGAGTGTGTGGCGCGCAGAATTCGTCCCCGTGGGTCTTGCGTCTGACTTCAAAATAAAAGCACAGGATTTTTTTAATTTTATTTTGAGAAAAGGTGATCATGTCTTTCAAATCGGCGAGTGTGTGGCGGGCAGCATCTGGCCCTGCGGGCCTTGCGTCTGACTTCAAAATAAAAGCACAGGAGTTATTTATTTTAACTTTTATTTTAAGAAAAGGCCATCATGTCTTTCAAGCCGCTGCAAGTGTGGCGGGCAGCATCCGGCCCTGCGGGCCTTGCGTCTGATTTCAAAATAAAAGCACAGGATTTTTTTTTTTTACTTTGATTTTAAGAAAAGGTGATCATGTCTTTCAAATCGGCGAGTATGTGGCGCGCAGCATTCGTCCCCGCGGGTCTTGCGTCTGACTTCAAAATAAAAGCACAGGATTTTTTTCATTTTATTTTAAGAAAAGGTGACCATGTCTTTCAAGCCAACGCGGGCCTTGCGTCTGACTTCAAAATAAAAGCACAGGATTTTTTTCATTTTATTTTAAGAAAGGTGATCATGTCTTTCAAATCGGCGAGTGCGTGGCGGGCAGCATTCGTCCCTGCGGGCCTTGCGTCTGACTTCAAAATAAAAGCACAGGATTTTTTTTCTTACATTTTTTAAAGAAAAGGCCATCATGTCTTTCAAGCCGCCGCGGGCGTGGCGTGCAACATTCGGCCCTGCAGGCCTTGCGTCTGACTTCAAAATAAAAGCACAGGATTTTTAAAATTTTATTTTAAGAAAAGATGATCATGTCTTTCAAACCGACGAGTGCGTAGCGGGCAGCAACCGGCCCTGCGGGCCTTGCGTCTGACTTCAAAATAAAAGCACAGGAGTTATTTTAACTTTTATTTTAAGAAAAGATGATCATGTCTTTCAAATCGCCGCGTGCGTGGCGGGCAGCATCTGGCCCTGCGGGCCTTGCGTCTGACTTCAAAATAAAAGCACAGGATTTTTTTTTTCTTACATTTTTAAAGAAAAGGTCATCATGTCTTTCAAGCGCCGCAGGCGTGGCAGTAACATCCGGCCCTGCGGGCCTTGTGTTCGACTTCAAAATAAAAGCATAGGATTTTTTTCATTTTATTTTAAGAAAAGGTGACCATGTCTTTCAAATCGGCGCGTGCGTGGCGGGCAGCATTCGTCCCTGCGGGCCTTGCGTCTGACTTCAAAATAAAAGCACAGGAGTTATTTATTTTAACTTTTATTTTAAGAAAAGGCCATCATGTCTTTCAAGCCACTGCAAGTGTGGCGGGCAGCATCCGGCCCTGCAGGTCTTGCGTCTGATTTCAAAATAAAAGCACAGGATTTTTTTTTTTTACTTTAATTTTAAGAAAAGGTGATTATGTCTTTCAAATTGGCGAGTGTTTTTTTTGGGGGGGGGTATTTTAAGAAAAGGTGATCATGTCTTTCAAATCGCCGCATGCGTGGCAGGCAGCATTCTTCCCTGCGGGCCTTGCGTCTGACTTCAAAATAAAAGCACAGGATTTTTTTCATTTTATTTTAAGAAAAGGTGATCATGTCTTTCAAATCGCCGCATGCGTGGCAGGCAGCATTCTTCCCTGCGGGCCTTGCGTCTGACTTCAAAATAAAAGCACAGGATTTTTTTAATTTTATTTTAAGAAAAGGTGATCATGTCTTTCAAATCGCCGCGTGTGGCGGGCAGCATCTGGTCCTGCAGGCCTTGCGTCTGAATTAAAAATTAAAGCACAGGAGTTATTTATCTAAACTTTTATTTTAAAAAGATGATCATGTCTTTCAAATCGCGCATGTGTGGCATCTGACTTGCGTCTGACTTCACGGGAAAGCGCCGCCGTTAGATGACCGAAGGTTATGGGGAACGAGTCGGCACTGGGACCAACTCCCTTGGCCAGTGACCAGACGGCTCTGCGGCGCTCGGCGAAGCGGGAACGGAGTCGGCATCGCCCGGCGGGTCACAGGAAAAGTCGCCATCGCCGCGGGTCACGGGAAAGGGAGTCGGCCGCAGATCCGGCGGATGACCGACAGGTTACGGGGAACAGGAACGGGTCACCGTTTGGACCAACTTCCGTTACCTGTCGACGCTGGGACCGTCTCCCGTGAACCGTCGGCGCTGCGGCCAGCTCACAACGAGGAACGGGAGTCGGCTGCAGTGGCGGCAGGTCACGGGCAAAGGGAGTCGGCCGCATCGCCGGCGGGTCACGGGGAAAGGGAGTCGGCCACATCAACGGCGGGTCACGGGGAAAGAGTCGGCACTGGGACCAACTCCCTTTGGTCAGTGACCAGATGGCGCTGCGGCCGGCTCCCGGCGGGGAACAGGAGTCGGCCGCATCGTCGGCGGGTCACGGGGAAAGGGAGTCGAACACATCACCGGTGGGTGACAGGGAAAGGGAGTCGGCCGCAGATCCGGCGGATGACCGACAGGTTACGGGGAACAGGAACGGGTCACCGTTTGGACCAACTTCCGTTACCTGTCGACGCTGGGACCGTCTCCCGTGAACCGTCGGCGCTGCGGCCGGCTCCCGGCGGGGAACGGGACTCGGCCGCATCGCCGGCGGGTCACGGGGAAAGGGAGTCGGCCACATTACCGGCGGGTCACGGGAAAAGGGAGTTGGCTGCAGCGCTGGTGGATGACCGAAAGGTTACGGGGAACGAGTCACTGCTGGGACCGACTCTGTGACCCGTCGGAAGTAGTTCAACTACGGGGGCAATTTGAAGTTGAGTGTCTTGCCCAAGGACACTTCAACATTGGCTGCCAGAGCCTGGGAGTCTTCCCATTAACAGCGCTTTGTTTCACACACTGTCATTTACACACTGATGGAGGATCTACCTCCATCAGTGTAGCACCTTCTGTCTATCACGAGACTAACCACTTGTGATTCTCCTCATCTTATTCTTCATTTTGTCCAACTCTGTGCGTCTGTCTTGCATCTTTCTCCCAAAGCGGCCTAGAGTCCTCCTCTTGAACTGGAGACAGATGTCCTCCAGGAGCTCGCTTTCGTCTGTGAGCTGCTGGATCTCTAACTCTTGGATCTGTTGTTTCTGAACCAGGACCTTATTCTCCAGCTCCAACCGCTCTGCCGTGTCAATCCGCTCCTGACACTTTTCCTCCACAGCTCTGCATTCTGAGAGCAAATTCTTAATTCTCGCTCCAAGCCATTTGCCGTCAGGCGCTGTTATCTTCAAGAGCGTCATATTTGTCCTGCCAGGACTGGTTGCTCTGGCTGAGCAGCTGCTTTTGGGCCTCAAGTTTCTCGGTGAGACTGAGGATATTCTCTTCTAGTTGGCTTAAGTGAACTCTGGGCTCAACTGTCAGTGTCTCCCAGCTCTTTCTTTCCAGGTCACACGCTTGTGTGCATCGGGCTGGAACAACACTCACCGTCTCCTCCTCTTGGTTTTCCACAACCACTTGCTTCCCTTTGTTCTTATTCTGCTTCACCAACATCTTATTCTGCTTCACCACCATCTTATTCTTCATCTTGTCCAACTCTGTGTCTCTGTCCTGCAGCTTTCTCCCACAGAAGCCTAGATTCTTCTTCTTCTGCCGGAGACTGATGTCCTCCAGCATCTTGTTTTGGGCTGTGAGCTGCTGGACCTGCTCGGTTTCTGACTCGTGGTTCTGTTGTTTCTGAGTCAGGACCTGATTTTCCAGTTCCAACCGCTCTATCTCGGCGAGCTGCTCATCCAACTTCTTCGCCATAGCACTGCGTTCTGAGCGCAAATTCAGTATCTGTGTCACCAAATAATCTTCTTTCAGGACAGTATTTTGTTCACGAGCCTCATATTTGTCCTGCCAGGCCTGGTTTTTGCTTTCAAGTGTCTGGATCTTTTCTTCCAGTGTCTCTGAGCGATGTTTGTTCTCTTCCTTGAGAAAGTGAATTATCTCAGTTTTCTCATCGAGACGCATCCTCAGACTCTGGATCTCATCGTCAGAAGGACAAATAACCAATTTCAGATGGGATGACAATGGAAATTCCAAAGATTGATATTGACCTTGAGGAGGTTCCTGAGAACAGTTTTGTTGATGGTCCTGTGGACAGTCTTGTTGATGGTCCTGTGGACGGCCTTGTTGTTGGTCCTGTGGACGGCCTTGTTGATGGTCCTGTGGACGGCCTTGTTGATGGTCTGGTTGATGGTCCTGTGGACGGTCTTGTTGATGGTCCTGTGGACAGTCTTGTTGATGGTCCTGTGGACGGCCTTGTTGATGATCCTGTGGACGGCCTTGTTGATGGTCCTGAAGACAGCGCTGACGATGTCTCTGACGATAGCCTTGTCCAAGGCCCCGAGAACGGCCTTGGTGATGGTCCTGTGGACGGCCTTGTTGATGGTCCTGTGGACGGCCTTGTTGATGGTCTTGTTGATGGTCCTGTGGACGGCCTTGTTGATGGTCCTGTGGACGGCCTTGTTGATGGTCTTGTTGATGGTCCTGTGGACGGCCTTGTTGATGGTCCTGAAGACAGCGCTGACGATGTCTCTGACGATAGCCTTGTCCAAGGCCCCGAGAACTGCCTTGTTGATGGTCCTGAGGACATTGTTGGCGACGACCTTGACGGAGGCCAGCGCCGTGTCTTTTGTTATTTCCACAATCCATGAAGCAAAGTGGAGAGGTGTAGAGAGATATATGTATCCTGAAGGTTTCTGTGGTGAGTCTTTAAAAAGATGGTTGAGGTGTATTAATGACTTTGACGCTGGTTGTCAGTAATACCTTGCCGTGAAGATCCGGAGAAAAAAAGGATTGGAGATTTGCCTTGGGCAGTTGGGTCTATATACAGGTTTACCCACAGAGAATTGGCCTTGATGTGACATCATAGTGACAACATTCTGTTTCAAGATTCTGTTTCAAGATCAAAGGTTAACTTGAAGTGTCATATGACAAGACTTGTTGTAACCAAGGACAACTTTTCAGACTTGCGACACTTGATCACATGATCACTGACACCACTTTCCACTGAAGAAAATAAATTAAATAAAAGGTGATCATGTTTTTCAAGCCTCCACAGGCCTTGTAATTGACTTAAAAATAAAAGCACAGGATTTTTTTCATTTTATTTTAAGAAAAGGTGATCATGTCTTTCAAGCCAACGCGGGCGTGGCGGGCAACATCCGGCCCTGCGGGCCTTGCGTCTGACTTCAAAATAAAAGCACAGGATTTTTTTCATTTAATTTTAAGAAAAGGTGATCATGTCTTTCAAATCGGCGAGTGTGTGGCGCGCAGCATTCGTCCCTGCGGGCCTTGCGTCTGACTTCAAAATAAAAGCACAGGATTTTTTTAATTTTATTTTGAGAAAAGGTGATCATGTCTTTCAAATCGGCGCATGCGTGGCGGGCAGCATTCGTCCCTGCGGGCCTTGCGTCTGACTTCAAAATAAAAGCACAGGAGTTATTTATTTTAACTTTTATTTTAAGAAAAGGCCATCATGTCTTTCAAGCCGCTGCAAGTGTGGCGGGCAGCATCCGGCCCTGCGGGCCTTGCGTCTGATTTCAAAATAAAAGCACAGGATTTTTTTTTTTTACTTTGAGAAAAGGTGATCATGTCTTTCAAATCGGCGCATGCGTGGCGGGCAGCATTCGTCCCTGCGGGCCTTGCGTCTGACTTCAAAATAAAAGCACAGGAGTTATTTATTTTAACTTTTATTTTAAGAAAAGGCCATCATGTCTTTCAAGCCGCTGCAAGTGTGGCGGGCAGCATCCGGCCCTGCGGGCCTTGCGTCTGATTTCAAAATAAAAGCACAGGATTTTTTTTTTTTACTTTGTTTTTAAGAAAAGGTGATCATGTCTTTCAAATCGGCGAGTGTGTGGCGCGCAGCATTCGTCCCCGCGGGTCTTGCGTCTGACTTCAAAATAAAAGCACAGGATTTTTTAAATTTTATTTTGAGAAAAGATGATCATGTCTTTCAAATCGGCGAGTGTGTGGCGGGCAGCATCTGGCCCTGCGGGCCTTGCGTCTGACTTCAAAATAAAGGGAACAGGATTTTTTTCATTTTATTTTAAGGAAAGGTGACCATGTCTTTCAAGCCAACGCGGGCCTTGCGTCTGACTACAAAATAAAAGCACAGGATTTTTTTCATTTTATTTTAAGAAAAGGTGATCATGTCTTTCAAATCGGCGAGTGCGTGGCAGCATTCGTCCCTGCGGGCCTTGCGTCTGACTTCAAAATAAAAGCACAGGATTTTTTTTATTTTATTTTAAGAAAAGATGATCATGTCTTTCAAATCGCCGCGTGCGTGGCGGGCAGCATCTGGCCCTGCGGGCCTTGTGTTCGACTTCAAAATAAAAGCATAGGATTTTTTTCATTTTATTTTAAGAAAAGGTGATCATGTCTTTCAAGCCAACGCGGGCCTTGCGTCTGACTTCAAAATAAAAGCACAGGATTTTTATCATTTTATTTTAAGAAAAGGTGATCATGTCTTTTAAATCTGTGAGTGCGTGGCGGGCAGCATTCGTCCCTGCAGGCCTTGCGTCTGACTTCAAAATAAAAGCACAGGATTTTTTTTCTTACATTTTTTAAAGAAAAGGCCATCATGTCTTTCAAGCCACCGCGGGCGTGGCGTGCAACATTCGGCCCTGCAGGCCTTGCGTCTGACTTCAAAATAAAAGCACAGAATTTTTAAAATTTTATTTTAAGAAAAGATGATCATGTCTTTCAAACCGGCAAGTGTGTGGCGGGCAGCATCCGGCCCTGCGGGCCTTGCATCTGACTTCAAAATAAAAGCACAGGAGTTATTTTAACTTTTATTTTAAGAAAAGTGTACCATGTCTTTCAAATCGGCACGTGCGTGGCGGGCAGCATTCATCCCTGCGGGCCTTGAGTCTGACTTCAAAATAAAAGCACAGGAGTTATTTCATTTTATTTTAAGAAAAGGTGATCATGTCTTTCAAACGCTGCATGCGTGCCGGACAACATCCGGCCCTGCGGGCCTTGTGTCTGACTTCAAAATAAAAGCACAGGAATTTATTTTTCTTAACTTTTATTTTAAGAAAATGTGATCATGTCTTTCAAACCGGCGCGTGCGTGGCGTGCAGCATCCGGCCCTGCGGGCCTTGTGTCTGACTTCAAAATAAAAGCACAGGATTTTTTTCATTTTATTTTAAGAAAAGGTGATCTCGTCTTTCAAACGCCGCGTGCGTGCCCGGCAGCATCTGGCCCTGCGGGCCTTGTGTCTGACTTCAAAATAAAAGCACAGGATTTATTTATTTTTACTTTTATTTTAAGAAAAGATGATCATGTCTTTCAAATCGCCGCGTGCGTGGCGGGCAGCATCCGGCCCTGCGGGCCTTGCGTCTGACTTCAAAATAAAAGCACAGGAATCTTTTCATTTTATTTTAAGAAAAGGTGATCATGTCTTTCAAATCGTAGCTTTATTTCCAGGGTCACTACAATATGAAGTTATGAATCTTAACCCTCAGTCAAATTAATGCATCGTTATCTTTTAATAAATAATAAACTCTTTGTGCTCTTTAGATCCTCCCAAACCTATTTATATCTCATGTTTAGCCGCTACGGAGACATCAGAGCCAGCGGAGCATTTAAAAAAGTCCTGCCGAGATCTGGCTGCTGTCGGCGGCCACGCAACGTGCTGAGCGCCCGGCGCCCGGAGCTCAGTGGCCCCGCCAGCAGGACCTCAAATCTCCGTTGCATACCCTTATTAGGCTGAATCTCGATAAACCGACCACAGATTTGATACTTAAACTACTAACGTCTCGGCTGAAAACATCCTTGAATTACATTCCGTGACTCAACAGTATAGTATTTAGAATGTACAGAAAAAAACAAATGACAAACGCTGTTCGTCTACAGGTCCAAGTGCTAGGGATCGACTGCTTCTGTCTTGCTCCCCGACTTGACCAATCAGGCTTTAGACAGAGGTTCGGACCGCCCAGCTCATTTGAATATACGGACACGTAAATGTCACACATAAATAAATGAAGAAATATGTGTGGACACATAAATAGAGAAATAAATAAATGAAGAAATACAGAAATGTAGAAATATAGAAATATATTTATTTAATGATGTCCTGTTGATTTATAACTTATATTCATTCATTCCTGTATTTATTTATTTATTTATACATTTATTTAATCAATTATACATTTATTTATACATTTATTTAAGCATTTATTTATTTATTCATATATTTATTCATTCATTTATTTATTTATTTATTTATTCATACTTAAGTCATTTTCACTACTCCATACTTTCAAACCGTCGCGTGCGTGGCGGGCAGCATCCAGCCCTGCGGGCTTGTGTCCGACTTCAAAATAAAAGCACAGGATTTTTTTCATTTTATTTTATGAAAAGGTGATCATGTCTTTCAAACCATTGCGTGCGTGGCGTGCAACATCCGGCCCTTCGGGCCTTGTGTTTGACTTCAAAATAAAAGCACAGGATTTGTGTTCTTCATTTTATTTTAAGAAAAGGTGATCATGTCTTTCAAGCCGCCACGTGTGTTGCGCACCTGAGGCTACCAGCAGATGCTGTCCGGACTATGCAACCCTGGCTGATTTCCTTCAGTGCAAGTGATCAGAGAGAAATGTAATGAAGATGGATGTGCATAATTGCAGATATATATATAATAACATAGATACATGAAAAAAAAAAGCTCATGTTGGCGCTGCGGCACATTAAAACATTAAATAGCTGAGTTTTTTTCAGTGTGAGAAATACGATGTGTGGCGGGGTGCGTGACTGTCACTTTCAATCCGTGACACTTGAGAGCCCTGCATTAAAGCAACACTATGTAACTTTTCCTACGTTAAAATAACAGCTTGAAAAAAATGGTGCCGCTACAATTACTTTTAATCTGGCGATTTGCGCCTCCACCACTGCCATTGGGGGTCTGTGGGGAGAAATCTGGCGAATGTAAGATTTGTTAGCCGCCCGCTCCCAGGCTGTAGTACCCAGAATGCATTTCACCAGCAACCGGAAACAATAGCGGAGGAGAAAATAAACTACTGAAAGTTTACTTTTTATAAATACGACTGTTGTTGAGTCACGGAATGTCATTTTAGGATGTTTTGTTTATTCGACTTTAAAAAATAATTTACAGTGAATAATTAGAGTAAACTCAGGAGCAAGAACAGCTGATGTGGTGACGTCATCAAGTCAGCTGCTGGTCCAATCGCAGAAAGACCGTCCTCCCGTTGTCCCGTCCTCCTGTTGTCTCATCCTCCCGTCCTCTGCAGTCTGAAGTCGTGTACTTTGAATTGAGAAACGGCCCTTGTCTCTGCTTGTTGTGTCTGTTTGAACATCTTCTTCTGTTGCTAACTTCAGGACTCTTTGGGGTAAATAGGATGTGTATGCAGCGAACAGGTTTACAGATGCTCCTTAGCGCCATCTATCAACGCAGAGTTTGAAACGGAACCAACGAGCTTCGGCCCAAATCAGAATTTCTTTTGCCGTGAGAAATTGTTGTGTGGCGTGAGAGCGTGTGAAAACATGCAAAAGTGTGTGTCACACGGCGAAACCGTGAGAGTTGGTAGCTCTGATATATACATGTACATATTTACATATATAGATATATACATGTATATATTTACATACATGCAGTAAAGCATAGAAAGATATTTTGCATTATTAATATAGGTAGATCTTTTTTACTTTTTAAAAGAAGCTTGCTTGTTATAAACAGTACTTAACAACCAAATATAGCTAATTTGTGCTGCATACATTTGGTGTTGGAATAATCAGGAAAAATGTGTATTTCATGGCTTAAACAATGCGTTGCCTTTGTTCTTCATTATCACGCAGATACTGGAAACTGAGATCCACATGTTGTTTAAATGCTCTGAGAAAAAAAATACATCATGTCTTCGTCCATGCTGTTTCCACATTACGACCTAAAAGCTTGTGAACACACCAACGGAAGAACGACCTCCCAACTCGGCACCATAAACCCTCCGTGCCATGTGTCACGACTTGGGTCACATTCAGTTGGTTCTCTGCTTACCGAGCAGCACCCTACAATAAAGAGCGAGTGGGCGAGGAGGAGAAGTCAGGGAGTCATCATGAGTTCTTGGTTAATTTTACAAGATACAAAAAAAAACCTTTTAAAAAACATTTGTTTGAGAATTTAGCAGCTAACGAGACATTTCTTTCTCTCAGGAGTTGGTGGAGACGAAACCAGATTTAAAATAAAACTGAACACACATTTACTGTAACCGCTTTAGAAGAAGATGATATGCCATGACGGGAGCGGTTTTGCTAGTAGTGATGCACCCAAAGAGTACAAAGCCTTTCAGCCTCTTTCTGCTCCTTGTTTCTTTTTTCTATCTTTGTTCTCATCAGCCTTGTTTCCAGACACTGACCGTTAGCTACTAAGCTAGTGAGACCAGTGGAACATTTAGCAGCTAACGGAAGAAACAATGTCCGCCCATAGTAGGTAACAACTCTCTTTTGATTCTCATGGCAAAGACAAGTGATCGTACACAAGCTGGACAACGATGGCTCAGTCTCTTCCACCCGGTCAATGTTAGAAACATGTCTAATATTCCACTGTTCACTTGCCGTCCCAACAATTGCAACGACTTTATCGGCCAACTTGAAAACAGTAGTCATTTCCCCTTAAAGTGACAGACTGACTTCATTTAGCCAGTTGAATATGTTTTAAGACCCATTATTTGTCACTGGGCTGCCAGCAGAGCGGCAATAAACCCAAACTTTAAAGCAACACTATGTAACTTTTCCCCTGTAGCGCCCCCTTCAGGTATTTAACGTCTGGCTCTCGAGCCATATATGGCGTGCCCTCACAGCTGATCGAACAGCTGATCAATGCGCGCTACCGGCAGCTCGGCAGCCGCAGCATGTCATTCTGTTTGTACTCGTCTCGTAGCGGAGCAAATAAAAAGTCACCTGCGAGCGTGTACTGGCACTACGTTGGTAATCACTGCCAGACAGCAAGTTTAAGTACTTCCTGTTCCTCAACCGGAAGTACCGGGTCGTCACCAACCATCTTACATTCAGCAGTTTGCTGACCACAGACCCCCGATTGCAGTGGCGGAGGCTCAAATCAACATATTAAAAGTCATTGTAGAGGCACCATTTTTTTCAAGCTGTTATTTTAAGGTGAAAAAGTTACATAGTGGGGCTTTAAGACTCCTGATAATGTCTTTTGAATGCAGCTCTTTTCTTTCTTCTTCTGTTTCTTTCTCTTTATTTGTCTTTTCCCCCTCACCAAAGAAGCTCTCCAAAGATGTTTGTTTTGTTTCACTTATTTTCGCTAGCTTGTGGGTTTTCTATAGACGTGACCTTGAGATGTGTCACGTATTTCCTCTTGAGATGCACAGATGGGTGTATCCGGTCCTTCTTTTTTTTATAAATATTTTTCCGACTTCATTCACCTTTTCTGTGCGGCCCGGTACCAACCAAGCTGGGTTGGGGACCGCTGGGCAAGACAATACACTAAATGTCCGCAGAAAAGAACCCTCAGCAGCCCTTTGCTGTTGAAGTCCATTCCAAAGACGGAGAGGACTGCTGCAGTCAGTGAGCTCAAAGACGTTGTTCCTAGAGGTTAGCATGCTGCTAAATGAATACCGTGTGTGTGAATAAGAGTTTTAGCTCAAACAGCAGCTGATTAAGAGGCACGGTAACTTCTATTCAGCTACATAATCATATCTGCATTTAAACTATTAATTAAATGCTAAAAAGATGCTCCAAAAAGCACCAAATGGAAGGGTTTATAACACTGGCCCACTGTATCCATGTTCTGTTGTCTAGTCATTACTCACACCACCAATATTTCCTACAAAGGACTGCATTGTTGTGGCGGTGCTATCGCAACCACCGCTGTAATATTCATTGAGTTACAAGCTGCTATATGTTCTGTGATCAGCAGCTAGATCGGCCTATTATAGTGAATGATTGTTTCTTTAACGATAATAAGTTCTTATGTAACGTATTAATCTGCGGTGCAAGTAAAGATGAAAGTAAGAAACGGGTCGATCAACTGGATCTAAATACATCACTGAGGAAACGTGAGAGAGTGAGCACTAACCCAACACAGAGCCTTCAAAACCTCCCTGTGTGGTCAAGGGTTTCTTTGATGGATGCCACTGAGGTGACTTCATGTGTGGATGAAAGAGCAGATTGTTTCCTGTGGTGCTGTTGGATGCTGCTCTTTCCCTTGTTCAATCATCAATAACTACCAGCTTCCATAACACATGTGTGCATCATAGGAGAGATGACAATCACTCAACTTTGTTTCACCTTAGCGTATAAAAAAAACTCAAGCATATGGACATTTCTTGCAACATGATTTGGGTGCGGCTGTAATGTCAACCGGTTTCTATGGAAATTATTGAAACCCTTTGAAACTGTGAAAACACACTGCTGTTTATTCTATTCTCAAATAAAAGCATGAGACTCCCCTCCACATAACTGGAGTATTCAATCCGCTCTGTGAACGTTGCTTTTTCTTGCCTGCGAAGACATTACCATTAGGAACAAATTGTTCACTGGCCAGTTTTAGGCAAATGCGTGTGTTGATTCCTTCAACGCACTTATTTCCATCGCAGCATAAACAAACACAGGGGTGGAGATGGATTGGCCTTGCGTCACTCTGACCGTGTTTGATGAGGAAAGTTTTAATACACACGGTAACGGTGGCTGCTCAACAGAAGGAGGTCCAAACACGGGAGGAAAATACTGAGCAGTTGTAACTTTATTAATGCTGCCTCCCTTCAGCCATAACGGACGGGCTGTGCATATGAAGGTAATCCAGGTAGAGTCGTTACACTAGCAACAGTATTTTCTACCTTGCACCTTTGCTTTCAGGGCATTGATCGCTCTTCTAGATTCCTTCGTCAATAATTCAGGATAGCAGATAACTTAATTTGCCGTGTCTTTTGAATTGATGCTGAACTGGCCTATCTACTGGGTGCCGAGGTATCTCATCTGGTACAGCGGGTTAGTTAAATACCGGTTAGTCCGGTTTGCTTTCACACCAGAGAGAAACAAATGCATCAGAGTCCCCTTGTAACTTTGACCCCCCTTTTGACGAGGCCTCGGACCGGTTGCTCAGTCCCACCAGAGTTTGACAGCTTTCACACCAGCCTGAAAGAAAGTAAACGGGAAATATGCACCCGAGTTAGACTTTACCGAACAGGTTAGTTATGAAACACAAATGAATACCAAGAAAATGTACTATATAATACTATACAATTTTTAAACACACAATCCAGCAAAACAAGAATTTCTCATTTAAATAGGCATGGGTGGAGGACAAAAGAAGTATAGGTGAGTAAGTTATGACACTCAACAAGCAGATTATGGAAACAACACCAGCAAATACTGTAAATTGTGAAGACGTTATTAGTCTAGTTTTCTTAAGTACAGCAGGTAAAAACCCACTATATAATAATGATGCCACTGTATTACTCAACATACTCAATGGTAGAAGCCTCACATTCACTGCATATCAATTCGGTTAAAAGAAAAGGTAAGATTCCTCACATTCCTCGGTTTTCTGGGACGCTAAAGCGGAAGTCAGGTTCATGAGTACACCAGAGGTCTGCAGAGACTTTAAATCAAAACCTTGTGAAGTGATCGGCGTTTTCTTCACAGCTGGATCGCTGGAGGATTTCTGTTCAGTCTGTCATGACAAAGACAAGTACGATGGGCATCAGCCCCAAGTCAACTTCAATTCAACGAATAGTCGATGTTGCTTCTAATAACAGCAATCATAGTGGGCTGAAATGCAAAGTAATGGTAACATCTTCTATGTGGTTGATGGTATACTGTTTAGTGTGCTGTACTTTCCCCTTTCTGAATGACTTTGACTCAGAACCACACAATGACTCATGAAACTATGAAACAAGCATTTGTTCTGTTCAAGGCTGTATGAACTCTTCCACACTAAACTGTAGAAACGGTTCTAGCACAGCATTAGGACATACGGTCATTATCAAGCGAGATTTATTTGAGTTCTAATGTTTTTGAGGTGACTTAATAGAAGAATCTGCAATATAACCCAGCAGAGAGGATTTTTCCTCCAGCAGGTGACCATAACCAGAACCCAAGCTACTGTTCATTTCCTGAAGCGAGATACAACGATAACATCTGGACGGGCATGCCGAGACATCAGTCTGAATATGGAACTTATCTAAAGAAAATTCTGTTGAGCTCTTATTTGAATAAGTGGAAGTATTATAGGCTCCAGTTGTCTAAAGAAAAATGCTGAGTCAGCTTGGCGGGGTGATGCAGGCCTAGCTGGCGCTTCGGAAGCTTTTTGTTGTTAGAGGGGTCATTTGATCGTGGTGTTGAAGAAGTAATTTCCCGTCACAGACTTAATGTGTGTTATTTCTATAAATATCGATGCATAATAGGTTCATACACTGAATGGTATTTTGCAAGGGACAGAATTTAGAGTACCAGGACGAGCTTGCAATGGTGCCAAGTGAAACCAGAATAACATTTTGTTTAAGTACAAAACAGTTTCTGTTGTATCGTACGTAATATGTTTGTGACTGCTCTTCAGCACACCGTAAGATTAGTGTTTACATTTTGACTTCCAAATCTGGGTTGCTGAAGCCGATGTGCGTTGATCTGAGTGAGTACATGAACAAATCGATCACTTAAGATGCAAAAACAGGCCTCGATAGACCACAGGGCAATGCTGCAACCAATAAGGAGGGACTCGGATTCTTTCTCCTCTCATACTCAGATCCTTGCTTCTTCCTTGGCATGCATTTATGATCTCACTGATTAATTTCCATCTATACCATACAAATATATCAATAAATGAAGTGGATGAAACCTGTGATGAACAAAGGGCCTCCCCATTCCTGGTGCAATGTTATTACAGTGATTGTCACGTTCTAGGGTTTTGTTGAGTGGGTTTTCTGTTTTATTTTGAATTTCTCTGCTTCTAAGCTCATAACTGGAAAAATAGAAGAAAAAAAAGTTTGTCGCTCACTTGTCACAGCTAATGGTAAATAAATGTGCTCTGTGGAATGATCTATGAATCCATAGTGACATCTGTGTTTTCTATTAACAATCTCTCTGCATGCAGATTTCAACAGCAGTCAGTGTTCTCTTCATTGTGAACACAGCTCCTCACACAAAGCTCAAAAGAAAAGGAGCAGAGGGTTGTGTGACTGTTGCTACTGTCTCGACATGAAACAGATCATCAGCATATTTCTCTTATCAAGACATTCCACAGAGCTGTTGAGTTCTCTTTCTAAGCTCACTAGTGCCGATACGTGGTGCTGCTAACTCCATTAGGCAGAAGGTGTACCAGCTGTGTGTGTGTGGGGGGGGGGGGGGGTGTTGGATCAGGTCTAGTAAAGTAAGTAAACTGCTTACAGATGACATTGGTAGAGTGGTAGGGTGGGCGGCAGCACTGTTTTTTCTTAGAAAAATACATCCCGACTGGCCCCCTCGTTTTGTGTTTGTGTGTTTGTGTGTGTGTGTGTGTGTGTGTGTGTGTGTGTGTGTGTGTGTGTGTGTGTGTGTGTGTGTGTGTGTGTGTGTGTGTGTGTGTGTGTGTGTTTCGCTAATCTTGTGCAAAACAAATTGAAACCAGCAACATTTTTGACAAGTGAGGTCATTTTGGCGCGAGGCCTTGACTTTTGGTTGCGGATTGACTTATGATAAGACATTCATTAACAGACAACAGTAGCATTATTGTTCCAGTATTACACTCTGACTTTGGATTGATACCGATACTTCTCAATAAAAAAGTTATTTTTCATGAGCACATTTTGTTTGAGAGTAAATATAAACCTAACCGCTACACAACGTTACCCGGGGTTCCGTGGGAGGTGGTCTGAATTTGACATCCAGTCAACTTCGGTGTGAAACGTTTAGCAAAGTATACAATGATGACTTCACATCCATGAGCAGATAAAGTGGATTTCATTCAATTTAGCTATCTTTGGATGCAGAGAATCGAGCTGTTTCCCCATTTCCAGTCTTGTGCTGAGCTAATCTAACCAGCTGCTGATGGCAGATTCATATGTAACGTTTATTTACCCTGAAGCAATTACATGTATTTATCAAAATGTCAACTATTCAAGGACAGACACTGTCCTCCCGACTATAGCAGTAGAAACATATGTGTGAAACTGTCTGTGTTTATAGTGCAGGTTTTTGCATTTTGTATGTGTATCTGCGAGGCGTTGCTAAGGCACGGAAACACGGCTTAAAACTATTTATACAGACCATTTCCTCTTCAGGGATGAGCCCGGCCCCTTCAATCTGCCAAAAGACTTGATAGTCTGCTGTAGATGCACTCATCAAATGGTTCATCTGTTTAATCTCACATCCTGCTTGCTTGGCCTCCATAATTTCTGCAGATCAGCAGAGAGAGGAGAGGCAGAGAAGCTTGCAGCTTGTCCTTATTTTTTCGGCTTCGTCATCCCGAGCTTCAAAGCTCCACCTTTCAACAACTGAGGAAGTTACTGTATAGATAAACATGTAATCATTCTTCGGTAGGCGAAAGGCATAAAAGAGCCTTTTATTTAGCACAGTGGGAGACTCCCACCTACCTTTGTTTTAGGGGCTTTTATGTATTTAATTTAGGCATGTTTTGTTGTTTGTGAAATAAACAACGGCAACCATAACTGGAAAAACGTAGCTCTTTTTTTATGGATGAATGTTAACAATCTCTTATCTGCACCGAGCTTTTACGAACTGAATAAACCGCTGATTCAGTACCAGTCATAAATAGAGTATGTTTGAGAGAAAACATACAGCCCGACTTAATTGAAGTATTCCAAGGGGGTCTTGAATCTACCCTAATGTGATTGGAAAAGACAAATTATGAAATTGTGGAATTTAGAAAGACAATAGGAAGCAGACAGACAGCTGGCCAAGAGGGAAGAAAGCAAAGAGAAAATGTGTTCGGCCCATTTATGAAATGTGCTGCACACATGAGGAGCCCAGCTGGCCACCATTCTTCTACTCATCCAATTTCCTTTGATTCTTTTTTAGAGATGAGACTATGACTTTTTGGAATGACTTCAAGCAATCCGGACGGTCCACACTGGTGGACATTACCAGCCTGTCAGCTTCATACCTGGGTCATCTGGCCTTCTTCTTCATGCAGACAGATTCACCCAGAAAAAGACAGTGAAGCATTTAAATCGAGTTAATGCTTGACCTTTTCTTTTGTCATGCATTCAAACACGCTATGAAGCAATAACCTAGATACGCTTTTTTAAATGTGGTGAAACGTTATAACAGAACACACAGTAAATGGACAATGATATAGAGTGCTGGAAGAATGTGTCCTAAAACCTGGAAATGAGGCAGCATCTTTTAACTCTGGGTTCAATTGTTATATGCCTGAAAATAAGGTTTTTGGTAAACACACGCTTCAGAGATTTAAACAACCCGTTCTCTCCCAAAATTGAAAAGAGGTATAAAAGACGACTAGTCACTGGTGAGAAGACGCTCAGAATCAGACAATTTGAAGACGTCAACAGAATGTTAACGTTTAGATCATATTTCACCGGGATTTGCAATACGTCATTATTTCATCCTCCCCATTGGGTTAATAATAATAATAATAATAATAATAATAATAATAATAATAATATATTGTCATCTGAAAGTCCCACTAAGAAAACACATTTCTCATTTCAAAGCCAATTTTGAAAATTCCGATGAAATTGGTCTAAAAGTGAAAGTTTCAACATTGCAATAGAATCAGTCTTGCAGCACCCGGAGCTCATCCATGAGACACGCTGGTCCACAGTCATGCTAGCAGTTCTAGCAGCGCTTAGCGCTAGATGCTAATGTTCCCACAATGATACAACACAAGTACTTTCCATTATGTTCAGTAGGTATGTTCACCATGCTAGTTACTGTGTTAGCACGCTAACCATTGCTAATCTGACAGGAGTGTTTTAAGTTTTACAGATAAACAAGTTATTTGTCTATGTGCACAGTAGGCCTGCGTAAAATAATATTGTGTTTTACAGACAGTTTAGTGTGGTTGATTTTAGAAACACAACTATGAAACCTTTACACTTACAGTGTTTAATGCAGATAACATTACTTTTAGCTAACGCTTTTATCCAAAGCGACTTACAATCATACACAGAGTCTTTCTCAAGGACACGTCGACTAGAGCGGTGAGCGGGGATCGAACCGCGGAACAGATAATAGCCATGAAGCCACTAAACTAGAAGACTAAACTTCTGTCTCTTTTCTGGGTTTTTCTTTGGATGAGAGGAACATTAATGCTGTATAAGGAACAAGTCGACTGGGTCCAAGTGTCATTACTCACTTATTTCTCTTTGAAATACGTTAAAACGTCTCCACGGATTTCTTTTCAAAAAACCGCCTTGACATGGCTACTCACGTGATGCACACATATTTCCATAGTCATTTGGGGTTTGGAAAGCCATTCTAGAACATTGCTCTCTGTGTTTCCCCATGGCCAACCTCAGGCCTGTGTTACACTTCTTCTTACATGAAAACGATGGAGTAACCGACCGCACCTTCTTCCCACACCACCCCCTCAAATCGCACTGGGAGGTAAGCTTAGAAATAGCACCAGATACTGTAACTTCCTCATCAAGGAAGAATCCCTCCACATTAACTTGTGAACTCCTGGTGTTCTCAGGAGTTATCGTTATCAGTATTTTTCATTTGGGGATGAGGTGACTTATGGTCCTGATAACCCTACAGCATCCCTACATGTTTAAATGTCCTGTGAAAAGAAAGTAGCTACGGTTTCTTTGGCTCCGGCTCGTCCCCACAAAAGAGGCAGGGACTAAATATCTTTCCAACACTTAACTGTAGCTGTAACTTGCTTCTGGTGTATCACATCTCCCTCTCGGTCTGCCAAGCCGCCGCACACAACCCCCCACCCCAGCCCCCCCCACCCCCCCACCCCCGCCCCCTTCCTCTGACTCACCAATCCGGCTGAACAATGCCCACCATTGAACTCTCAATGGTTGTCTTTAATTGACAGCTGGAATCTATTAATGCCGTAGCCAGTAGCCATGGCTACTCCACAATAAATTACATACGTACATATTCATGGAGGGGAATATGCTTTTGGATTGGATGGAAACATGGAAGAAGTGTGTCTCACAGTCGTCCTGAAAAGGCCTTTCCGAGTTGCAGATGTTTAAGGGATGACTCACTTAACCGTTGCCTTTTCCGACACTGGTCCTTAAGTGTTATTTACCTTGCAAAGTTATAGTTGACATGATTTGCATAAAGGAGTTGGCTCACTGGGTATACGTGTTGCTCATCAGGCTTACAGTTCGGCGGTCTACTTTTTATGTGTCGAGTTCAGTGCTGACAGTGTTTCATACACTGGATGGGCGGGGGGGGGGGGGGGGGTAGACAACCACTCTTGTGCGCCGACATGTATAAAATTGATAGTTATGCTGATCTGAAACACAACACACTTTTAACCTCCATGGGATTCGGTTAATGCGTAAAATATGCTGCATGTTCTGGACTCTCGCTTTCAATCACACCAAAGTGGAGGAAACAGTTGTGTCTGTTGAACCAGCTGCTTGCATCTGGACACAGATTGCACCCAATATGACTCACAGAACCGTAGAAGAGCATCCAACCCATGACTCAAACGGTATGTTACAATCTGTTACATGGTTAATCAGAAAAGACCTTAACTAAGCAGTGGGGTGGGCAGTGTGGTATTGGGGGCATAGCCAAGTGTCTGACATTGTGTAGTAATAATCTTCTCTCACTTCGGGGAGCATTGATAACGTCAGAGGCTGGACAAACGCTTCAACGTGGAAGTAAATCAAACACCACTTTGAGAAGACGGGTTGCTACGTTCCAGACCTACTTTTACCTTTACACCCGGAGCTGTATTTAACAGCCACTTCTGTATGTTTGTTTTTGCTGGAGGTCAAAAGGTCACTGTCCAATTTAGATTACTGGAGTTCAGTAATTAAACCTTGGCTACGCCGCATCATACTGTATAACTGATTTACTCTAATTGTGTCCTTGCAGTCAATCTTAGAGCATATTTTGTTTATCTTCTCTACTTTATGCTTCCTCTCCTCCTCCCATCTCTGGCTGGAGGATCAAACAATCTGTTGTTTGTGTGGGAGGTCCATGACTGAGTGTGCAACGCTGTGTTTGTCAACTGCTCAACTCATTTTGTAGTCTTCAGCAGGAAAGTGCGTTCTTTGTTGGGGGCTTTGTTTGTAAAAAGCCATCAGATTGTAAAGAATATACTTCTCTCGTGGTTTATTCCCCAAGTAAACAGTTTACGTCTCAATCTCTAGTTACAAGTCTTAGTCCATAGAGCTTAATGTTCATTTAGTAGAGCATGGCCCATTTAGGTTCAAATAGACCATAAAGAGGAGTATGCTTTAGGGGAGGGGGGCTACAAGGTGATTGACAGGTTGCTGCCACGATGCGGTTCAGTCTGTATTGTTTGTGTCTTTATCTGATAAATTGAACTGTTACACAGTGGGATTTCAGTTCATGGAAGCTAATTGCAATGTTTTGGTTGTCTTGAATGTCGTAATCATTGCTTTAAGTCAGAGCCCAAAATGTTGGTGTGAGTTTATTTTCAGCTATGGTGTATCAGCAAGATTAGGAGTTTTTTCCCCCACAGACATAGAGACGTTTGTTCTTGGTTGCATTTTCTCCAAGCTTCATTTCCTCTATTCATGACTCGGCAAGAGAAGTATCTCCAGGCTGCAGAACTCGGCAGCCAGGCTGTTTAGGCTCCAAAAGATGAGACCCTATCCACGGTCCTCTTCACTAGTTGCTTGCCAACTGTGGACTTGAATCAACATACACAGCCTGATTCCTGCAAGAGGTCTTATATAGCTGGCCCTTTTTTTCCAGTCAACTTGGAAAGAACGTTGTGCTGAACACAGCTGTTGCCCCCAGTAACCCGATGTTTTTGAAGAAAGCGTCGGTGGGAACAGTGGACCCTGAGGACTCCAGTGTCGAGGAAACTTTTCATTTTCTGAAGATTGTTGCAATCAAAACGCATTCCCAGATTCTCCTTATCCTACATCTCATCCTTATTCACACAAAACTGGTACAATACCATTATATTATATATATATTTGACAATTTAAAAAAAAAATTGTCGTTATTTACAATATCTGGTTCGAGCTAAATGTAAATCTTTGCACATAATGATGCAGTGCGTCGGTGCTGCATGTCAAATTCAAGATTGTAGATGTCACATATATCCGCCCAGCTGAGCTCAGTCTTTAAGCTAAGCTAACCAGTTGCCAGCCTCATTAAATGTACAGAAAAGTAGTATAAATATTATTGCCTGCAAGAAAGCAAATATGGTTACTTACTAAAATGTGAAACTTTTCCTTTAAGTATTTTATAACATTTCTATTTGTATGTCAGTGCTAAGTATTTTGATCTTATATTGAGTTTTAATTTGCTAAAGCTATTAATTAATTGCAAGCTGAATATGGTTGCATCAAAATAAAAACTAAGATTGCCAAAAAAACACTTTAACTTCCTACTATTTTTCCTCCTTTTGCAACACCAAACATTATCACTGCTCTATGAGCATACAAAGAGCTGAGTGGCCATGTTATTCCAATGGTTCAGTGCAAAAACTATAAACATAACTAATTATATGATTGATGCAGTGTATTAAAAAGTAATTTACATTGTTTTAGTCATTGCTCTTGGCAGGATACTTCAATCCTAACAAGATAAAACTCATACTGTAGTTTTGTTAGTGCTAAAGAGTTAGTTCCTCCTCTGGCCAGCAGGAGGTGACTCATCTGGTTGCCAAAAGAAGTCAGATTGTAAGGAAATCAATGAGAAAATAAGCCTAAGAGTGTACGGTCTCAATCACTAGTTTAAAATCTTTTTCATTACATCATGATGTTGATTTATTAAATGATGGTCCCATTTAGAGTAAATAGACCATAAATCCAGCTGGGTTTCAGGGTGGGTTTACTTTGATTGACAGAGCCAATATGCCGACAGGCGTCATCCAAAATGGCGACTGCCAAATCGTTGAGCTCAAAGTTCTCTTGCTGTCAGAAGGTAAACTAAACTCGTAGTGAAACATGTCTATGCTCCCTTCAAAGCCAGCAGTGTAACGCTCTCCTTTGTGTCTCCTCTGTATTGATTGTTCATTCCCTTCACCTGCCATCAGCCACTCCGCTGTCTCCTTGATTGGTTAATTCCCTTCACCTGCCATCAGCCATTCCTCTGTCTCCCTGATTGTCTCATGCCCCCCCCCCCCCCCCCCCATATATTGTGCCAGTCTTTCTCCCATATCCTGTTGTTGTGTAGTCTGTAGTTACTAATGTCTCTAGTAGTGTCCTCATGAGTGTCACTTATTCCTGTCTTGGTCTCTTCCTGTCAGTTCTCCCAGTGTTCCTTTGTTCAACCTTTTTCCTCAAGTAAAGATAGTTTTTTTTATTTCTTTTTTTCCAGCCTTGTTTTCTCTGCACCTGAGCCTCACCTCGTGACAACCCACGACCAGCAGGCTGCATCGATAAAAGCATGTTCAGTTCTTTCCCCTTCAGAAAATATTTTAAATATAATGCACCCTTAAAGCGACACTATGTAACTTTTCCCCTGTAGCGCCCCCTTCAGGTATTTAACGTCTGGCTCTCGAGCCATATATGGCTCTTCCGGCTCGTGAGCTAACAGCTCATCGAACAGCTGATCGATGCGCGCTACCGGCAGCGGGTCTCGGCAGCCGCAGCGAGCCGTTCAGCCGCGGCATGTCACTCTGTCTGTACGCGTCGCGTAGTGGAGCAAATAAAAAGTCACCTGAGAGCGTGGACTGGCACTATGAGACGTTGCGTAATCACTACCAGACAGCAAGTTGACGTACTTCCGCCGGAAGTACCGGGCGGCTCCCAACATCTTACATTCAGCGGTATTCTGGCCACAGACCCCCTCAGTGGCGGAGGAGCAAATCAACATATTAAAAGTCATTGTAGCGGCACTATTTTTTTCAAGCTGTTATTTTAAGGTGGAAAAGTTACATAGTGGGGCTTTAAACTTATTTAGAATAGTTTGGTGCTTCTTTCTTTTTAACTGTCTAAATGACATTTCACTGCTGCTCTATGTGAAGCAGTTCCTTGCTTTCCTCCAGTGCGGCTGCTCCTGTCTTTTTCTCCAAACATCGATTATTCAATTCATTTTATTTTATATATCACAATATCACACATTATCCTCAGAGGGCTTAACAATCTGTACTATTGAGAAGTTCCTCATAGAACTCCAGTTAAAACACCCAAACTAACCCTTTAAGGTTTGGTTTGTGGTCCTGGTTTAGAGAAACCAGCATTGACTGTTTGTAGGAAACAGGAATCACAGTCATCTCCAAACCCAAACTCCCACATGTTCCAGACGGAGCCAAGAGGGCTTTATCATTTGAA
The DNA here is from genome assembly GCA_036178185.1 of Liparis tanakae. Lineage (NCBI taxonomy): Eukaryota > Metazoa > Chordata > Actinopteri > Perciformes > Liparidae > Liparis > Liparis tanakae. Next base: position 2,517,267 of record CM070107.1, read on the forward strand.
CATAAACATATGAGCTTTTATTTTCCATTTGCTCGAAAGTCTAATGCTTTCGCTTGAGTGATGCATTCGACCAGTTAGACTGAATCCTCTGTCCGTCTATGTAATTCTCTTTCGCACTCACGATAGTTACCCAAGCCCTGCCCCACAAGAAAGAGAAAAAGAGCGACAGTTTTAGTTTGTGTGGGGAATGTGTGCCACTTGGTGTAAAAGAGCCATGTGTGCTGCAGGGCAGCAGCCCTCTTTACAATAAGCCTTTGTCAGTTTTCGCCGAAGAAAAAAATGCATTGATGGCCAGCAGTGCCCAGCTGGACGTGTGAAAGGAAACTTAGCTTTTTATAATGGGGGATTCACATTGAATTGTTGGCTCTATAATCCCCATCAGAAAACACACAAAGAAGCTTTGAATAGAAAGTGTATTTCTCTGTTCCTTTCCACCGACTTATTTCACGTAAACATGGGATTCAAATACGATGAACGATTTAAAAAAATCAGTGACTACAACATTACCACAAAATACTGTTGTAAGCGGCCTCCTTCGACCACTTCATGCAGGATCTTGGAAAAAGCGAGTTTAATGACAAAACCAAAAAATGTTTCAAGCGCTCAATATAAAAAAAGGACACTGGGATGTTTTTTAACAGTTTGTGTACAGAAAAAAAAATTCACAATGGTTTGGCTTGCACCGTGCTGAAATGAGGTCTTGCTACTGCTTTCCTATGATTACTGGAAATAGATGATCAGCAGGTCCATGTGATGGTCAATGGTTTCCTGTACAAATGGTCACAGAGGGAATTTTCTTTCGAAACTACTTTTTTTTCCGAGTGCACGGAATAACTTTTTGGATTCCCTCACAATATGTTATGAATTTACAAGGTAAGTGAGAAGAGCATTGTGTTGAAGCCATTGTATTTCTAAATTCCTGGAGTGTAAATATTGCTAACATTAACAACGTACATGTATATAGGAGCATTAAACAAATCCATAGCTTCACTTGTAACTGTTGTGCTCTTCCAGCTCCTCTTTCATTAGAATACTAACAAATGGTAAACACATCAATATGTTAGCATGTCTGTCAGTGTAAATGCTTCCTATATTTTCTTTATCCACATACAATGGGGGACATCTTATCTTTGCTTATGCCTTTTGTAGAGCAGTGTCCAATAATAACTTCAGTTTCATTCTCACAATTTGTTATTCCAAAATTAAACATCCATCATTGAGAAATGTTACTCGCAGTCTTAGAAAATAGCTACTACAAACACAAGAATCTGATACTATCTGAACTTTTAGCTTATTCCCTATGAATTTGACTAACAGGGATGCTTGTATATTAGCATTATGAAATATCCCCTCAGTCTAAAGTTACTTTAAATAGCTCTGATAGGTATTCTGAAGGCCAAGACTGGGAGAGTGAAATCAGTCAAGGATTTGTATTAACATTTGGTTGTTTGCACTGGATGTTGTCCAAACTAAAATGGGAGGAATTTATCAATGCGAACACACAGTGGAGGATAACTACAGGAACTGATTGTGCTGAAGCCAAAACTGTATTGTCTTTTTTCCCCACAAGGAATTAAAAAGTCTCTTTGAAGTTCTTTCTGTTTCAGTCGTATTTCCACTCATCTGGCAACAAACATCAGGGCGAGTAATTTGCAAATGTCATACTTCAAAAACTTGGTTATTTCATAAAACCTGTTTAGTTTTGATATTGTGTTTCTTATAAATTGTACAGAGACACATTTTCTTTTAATCCCTTTTTTTTAAAGCTTTTTTACAGTAAACTTACAAACAGTCTGGAAAATAATCACAAAATGCATTTCTTTTGTGTCGGTCGACATGATTTTTTTTTTTGGCGGGACGACATTACGCTAGAAAACAGAAGTTTTATCAAAGCATCTCAACCAGGTAGGTTTAGGAAACACCTGGGCTGAAAATACCATTACAGCAACAACACTAAAAAGGTAACCAATACCGGTTTAGTGGTTGGAAGTCCGATGTTTGTAGTACCTGTGTGCCATAACAAGTGGTCTTTACTGCTCTGGCTGTTGCTGAAGTCTTATGGATGAATTCACGACTTTCCATTTGTTGATTTCTTGCTGAAAAGCTAGAAGTAAAAAATAAGATGATTTCTGTCCCGATACAAAAAAACAAATATTGTTGGTATGGAAAATAACCAACAAACCTAAACAACAACATAATAAAATGTATTAAGAAGTAATACGGGAAAACTCAAGGCTTTCAACAGCTGCCATAACTACGAGCATCCACATCATTTGGCTTTGAGACACCAGTTAACACGGTCACAAGATAGAGCGAAACACCGGCTGGACACTGATTGAAAGAGCTGAACATTCTGACCAATTAGCCACAACAAGAAAAACAATTAACAATAATTGTTTTATTTCCATTGGGGTTTTGTGCCCAGACAGCAAACACGTGCCTGAGCTGAGAAGTCAACAGTTAAATTAGGTCTGCAAGTTTGCTTTCTTTAAATGCCAAAAGTCTCTTCAGTTAGCGGGACACAGCCATGAATACCAGCTCAGCTTCTGTGTTGTGGTTGAATAAAAATAACTAGAGATTCACTCACAAGGATGTCATTCCCTTTAGTGTAAAACAAGAAGGTTTCTATGACTAATCTCTTGCAAAGACTTTGTTCTTGTGTTAAAGACAACAGGACCTGGTGGCTGGAGCTAACCAGAACATTAGTCCCCTGGACGGGTCACATGGCTCAAATCAAAAGAGGAAATGGGAAACAAATCCAGTTGTTTATGGAAAGGAGAATGAGATAATTAAATGAGTCACCCACGATCATTTGGGTCCTTTCACACAGTGAGTGTGTTTCTGTCTTTTCGTGCTGACCGTCTGTACTCGCTCACACTGATAACTTTAAAGATCTCCACGCAGAACGCTGCAGCGCTGTCCTCTGAGTGGGGATCCCGCGTGTAAAGGTTGACCCACCCACTGTGTAAATGTCATTCTAACAACTATATTCTTCGACGTGGTGCCCTTGAACCAACACGACACGAGAGGACCTCCCCCTGGTCTTCCTCCGAGACACGAATGTCGCTCGTAAAAAAGACGTCTCAGTTGTCGGTTAATTGCTCTGATTGCTCTCCAATGTCAAACTGTAGGGTCTACAACATGTGACTGGGGACTTGATTACAATATGAGGACAGATTGTAAAGCCCTCTGAGGCAAATTTTAATGTGTGAAATTGGGCTATACAAAACAAACTGAATTGAATTAAGTTGAGCTCAACTGGCATAAACATAATCTCATGATCACTGCACACTTGAATGCCGTCCAAGCAAAGACTTGCCCCGAAATGATGTCTGTCTTCCAAACCGGTGGATTTAGCATTCATAAGTCATTTCCCAGCGTTATTGCCTGACCTTTTGACGTAAATTGGAGGAAGGCGGCGAGAGAAGAGGCTTGTCTCCATGCCTTTCTTCCTCCTGATTAACTAGACATGTGATTCGCTGTCTGCTCTGCTTAGTTTGCCCTGCAGTCAGCCGGCTCTGCCTTCAGAGGAAGTCCTGCCCTCGGGCTGCTCTGTCAACACCAAGGTAAGACACATCCACAGGCATTGATTGTTCAGAGAAGAACATAAATGATGTAACTGTCTACATTTGTGTTATTCATATTAATGCTGCTGTCGGTTCTTGTTTTAGATAGATGCTACTTTACTTAAGCTGTCAGTGGGCTCATTACATGTTGGACCAGATTCATGTGTGTTATTAGAAATGCAATTTGTGTAATTATTAGCTTTTGAAACAAGGGTCAAACAGCTTTTGTCAACCTGTAGCCAAGATAGCCACATTTAAAAATCTGCGTAAAAGAAAATAATTTGGTTTAGAATAATAAAGAAAGAAATGTAAGCTATTTGTTCTCCCGCTGAGAGAACTATTTCAGGTGTGTGTGTGTGGGTGTGTGTGTGTGTGTGTGTGTGTGTGTTTGTCTGCACACCGGTTAACAAGCCAAACTTTCCTTTAGCAAACACAAGGAGTCCTTCAACCGTGCACCTGCTTAAGTTGTGCGACATCAACAGAAGATGTAATGCAAGGACGATGATTTGTAGACCACCTGCTTTGAAGTTAGGATTCAACCGTGGCATAAAATACTGTGAGAAACATTCATGAAAAGCAAATAATACAATTCTAAAGTGCTTTTTTTCTTCCATTATGGTCCTTTAATACAACAAGTAAGATACGGAGCCGCTCACACCCGCTAAGCAAATACATGCCAAGCTTCTGTGTTCAAGTGGAACCCTTTGCTTGTGGGAACGTTGTAAGCGCTATGTAAAGGAGGACGATGTTCTACTCAGGGTCGACCACTTAGACGTGACCTGCGCCTGTGTTAAACTTGTTTTTACCATTCGTTCCAATGTTGCATAAGAAGAAATTAGATTAGACTGATAGAGTGTTTCAGTGCAACTTGCTGGTGTGTGTGTGTGTGTGTGTGTGTGTGAGTGTGTGTGTGTGTGTGTGTTTGTGTGTGTGTGTGTCACTTGTCAGCTCGAATTGAGTCCACTCATCTGCTGAAAACCAAAGCGTTGTGAACCTGAAGCATGTGAAATGATTTGCTCCGTTTAACAGAGACTTGATTCAAATCCCTCAGCGATGTGACGGTTGAACTGAGCCGGACCTTCCCCGGATCACAGGATCACTGACCCTCGATCAGTTCTATTATTGTGGTCTGTTTTGTTTGCAGAAAACAGCAGTCGAAAAAAAGACTGACAACAGTTGTCTCTCAAAAAAAAAGCATGACTTATGAAAAGCAAACGCAATAAATCTATTTTATACAGACATTAGTCAGTATCAGAAGATACACTGACAAACACGAGAGCAGGATTGTTTTGCTGACTAGTGACCAGCTGCAATTGTGCAATAATCATTTTTTGACCAAGAATGTAGATGTTTAGTTCCCACGGTTCAGTCGCATCGGGAAAGAATTGCTTTCAATGACACATAAATCGGGACCGATCCTTTAAAGTGCAACAGTCAACTGCTAACTAATTAATCACGTAAACTGACAACAGTTGTCAGCGGGCACCGGCTATGGGTCAGTGGGTAGCAGACCCGTCTTTCAATCACGGTTGGAGGTTCGATCCCCGCCTAGTCGATGTGTCCTTGAGCAAGACACTTAACCCCGAGTTGCTCCCAGTAGCTGCGTCTACGACGGTGTATGAATGTAACAGGATTGTAAGTCGCTTTGGATAAAAGCGTCAGCTAAATGACATGTATTATTACGTAAATGTAACCGAACTGTTGGAAATCCCGACATCAGTTCAAAATAACACCGCTGTGTTATATAATCTTCATGGGTGGCGTTGGCCTGTAGTTCCTGTTGCTGCCACACCAGGTCCGTACAGTCCATGTACCCTCTGAGAGTTGAGTTCAATGTTGTTTCTTTTCTCCCACTTTGGATTAAACACAATAAACACGCTATCAACATGCTCACAGGCCGTGGATGAGGCCGCTCTACTTTTCTGTCCTCTCATGTTGGACCGACACTGAACGCTACACTGACTCACTGTTGCCCCCCTGAGGTACAACTGTTATTACAAGACAGGACGGGCCTCGGCTATCTGGCTAGAATGCTCATATCAGTTGATATCTCTGCAGTAACATGTTTGTTTTTTAAATGCACCTTTTAATTTAACAGTGTTATTGTTGTAACACAATTAAATCAAGAGGAATGAGCAATGTATGTAAAGGGGCCCTTTTTTAAAACATTAACGTTTGATCTGAAGGTTGTTAAAATGTCTTTCTGCTATGTTGAAGAGTGCAAAGGTCAGGGGGACATCAGAAAGATGTGTGTCGAATGTATTCCCAACCACTCTTCACACAGATTTGTACCGTGAACGTGACACAACAAACCTGACTAAATTAACAATCATGTCAAGGAGTGAACTTCACCGCTCATGTAGCGTAACATCGGTTGGAGAAAAGAAATGCTGTTTCTTTTCTTTATACAGTTGGTTGTGTTTTCACTGCAGTTCCTCTTGAATATTTGTATTAAAATCTTCCTCATGTAGCTGATTAATTTTTTTTGTCCAAATGCAGCGTCGCACATCGCCTGCCAGCTCACAGGCATCAGCGTCGCAACGATGCCGAGCTCCACCCCGACAGACAGGAAGCTGGATCTCTCCAAACTCACAGATGAGGAGGCCGAGCATGTTTGGGAAGTTGTCCAGAGAGATTTCGGACTGAGGAAGAAAGAGGAGGACAGACTTGGGTATGTTAAAAATTATCATGTGTATATGTTTTATTTCTTTTTGATGCACATCTGTTTCTCAACTAACCAAAAGAAGCCATCCTTTTGATGCTGCAGGATGGATTCTCTTTTCTTTTTTAATTTATTGTCATCGTGCATACATGTACGAGGTTAAATCAGTTTCAATATCTGCAAATGCACACAGAGAGACACACAGAAAAATGCACAAATATGTTCAATTCAGAAATTTCACACAGAAAGATTTACAAATACATTCCGATGCACACAGAAATAAATTATGATTTATATCAACGTAAAAGAATATTCACAAATATATTTCTACATTTCTACGTATTTATTTGTAGATCGGACTGCATTTGTTTGTGGGTTTTTGAGACTTCCCTTTCGTGGCACGATTCACAAATGCGTTTTTTTCAACATAGACCTCTCTGCAGCCCCCTCCCAACCCGGGAGCTCCAGACGCCATCTAAGTTACTCTAGGTAACACACACTGACTGTGGATACATTTGAATGATTGGATTTTACTGCATAAGGAAGCTCCAGAATTAAAAAAACAATACATACTGAAATGGAGCTGCCCTTTAAAGACTGCTTGTCATGGCTGGATTAAGGGTGGACCCAAATGCACGACTCAGGAGACATGAAATGCTGATCAAGATGTTTACTATAATTCTTATCAGGATGGAAACAAGAACACAAGGTAACGCGGGAGAGCTTGGTTACGGAGAACACAAAACAATCTGGCAGAGGACAAGTGGAAGTGAGGGAACTAAATAGTGAGGGACTAATGAGGGGATGGGCTGCAGGAGAGAAGGACGTGAGGACCAGGTGAAGGGAATGAGGGACTAACGAGGTGATCAGAGGCAGGTGAAGGGAGCAGGATCTGGAATGACAGGATAGTTAGTGACAGGATGAAAACAACAAAAAAGGAAATATGGAGCTGAACTGTTACACTGCTCAACAGTGGCTCAGGTTCATTCACCTTGCTGCCATGATGTAGACATGTAAGCTACTCTATGACCTTGTGACATCCCTGTTGGGTGGGGTTACCTTCACAACAAAGCACTCTGCAGCTTGAGACGTCCAGAGTGGGCCATGTTCTCCACGGCCTCGTGTTAAGTTACTATTCAGAGCGAGAAGAGGTTCCTTTTGCTGAAAAGCAGAAACTGTGATGATGAATCGATATTACCTATGGCGACCACGAGCCAAACAGATCCAGATCGAGGCTCTCGCTAAACACACAAACAGACTGTATGAATTGCAGCATGTCATATTGCTTATGGAGTACATTTTTCATTTATAAACAAAATTATTTGTGATTTTTATTATCAAGAGAAGATGGTTGTTTGATTTAAACTTAGTACAACAGAGTGGAAATTACAAACTGCACTCTATTACTGAAGGCTGGATCTCCAACAGATGACTGAGTCATGTGCTGCTGGCTCAGCGACACACTGCTCCCATGCCTCTCTGGCAGCGGGGACGGATGGTTTAGATATCAGGCCGTGGGAGGAAGAGGTTTAGGGGGAATTTCCTCCGACGCTTGGATGTGGGTTCACCTCCGGCCCAGCAGCAGCAGCAGTACTCCTTTGGGATAGTACCAAGATGAAGAAACGTCCAGTGACCCATTGGACGCATGTGTAAGCATCGAGTACCACACCTACAACACTGGTATGGACGCTAACGCTCGCTTCATACCTTAGTCTGTAGCTGAGAAATGGACGTTGTCATCGAGATGTCGACCATTGGTTAGTCAGTTGCCTAAAAAGTTAGAATATTGCAAGTTTGGAAAGATGTTTCTGATTACATAGCTCGGTGACGTCAACCAATTTCTATATAGCTCCACCTAAGTTATACCTTACTGGAAATCTAATCAGAGAGAGTGATTGAAAAGCACTGTTGGTGTGAAGGGCCTTCAAAGAAACATCTGTTATCTGTTTCATTGTTTATATGAAAAACATAAAAAAAATGATGGATGATTTTCTGCTTAATCTCCTGCTTATTCATACAGTATTATGCTCTCCAATGAAGAACACCCTAGAGGTTATACTTCTGAGTTGTTGGTGGGCCGCATATCTCATCCGAACCACTTTTAAACCGGACAACAATGTCAGCCACACAGCAGGTAGCGGCCCCGCCGAGGTTCTTCTGCAGAGATTTATTTTCCATCCAAAAAGAGCCGACGACTGTTGTTTTCATCCCAGGCCTCTGCGGTACACATCCTCAAGTGCATATAAAACTGCTAGAAATCATATAAAAAACACAGATGGATTGTAGAATGATGTAGCACATTTTGGCACTGCTTTTGAATGTGCACTAAAATCCACTAAAATAGTATATACATATATACATATGTGTATGTGTATTTATATATGTATGTGTAGCCCTGATAATATATTTTGATAAAGTTAGATAATACTTCTACTACTACTAATAATAATAATAATAATAATAATAATAATAATAATAATAAGGTGTGTACATATATTAACTTCCTCCAACAGTCCAAAAACCTGCATCAATTAATGACTCTAAAACTTCCCATAGGTGGGAATGTTGGCATGAATGGTATCAGCCCTGTGACTATTTTTACCACACTATCTCACGGTTAATATCATTTCGATATCACGTCAGTCTAACTCAGGTAATGCGTTTTATTTAATAACATTATAGTTGTGTTTTAGAAATGGACATTTACATGTAAACAAACCTACAATGTGTTTAAGTGAACGTCTATCTGGAAGACGCTCACACATAACCGCTCCTCTACCTCCTTTTAATCAAATACTGAGGACAAGTGAGGATTGTGAGGACTTAATAAGGCGTATCAAAGAGAACAATCTCGTTTCAGTGTAATAAAGTGGAACGTTGCAGTTATTTCTGATCTTTGCTGCTGTTATGCTGTTTCTGTTCATAAGTTATTATGTATATAAAATATAAATGTATCGCCTCGCCTTAAAGATGGTGTTTTCTAATGAACAACAAAGCTATGACTTACATTAAATGTCCATCCTCATGTACAGTAGAGGAAACCACGTGTACAAATCTGTCAAAAGCACTATTCTCCTGTACTGGAGGTGAAACACTCCACAGGATCCCTTTTACAGTGGCTCTCACAAGCATTTGAATATTGCCAGGAATATAATGTGCTGCACATGAAGTCACTCACATTTACAGATGTATTAACATCAGAATGTTTGGAGTTAATGAAGGAGGTGTAAGTGATATGAGGGGCAGATGTTGCTGGTCTACCGCTGCCTCCATCGATTAGTTTGTGTTACTGTGAGACTTTAAAACACCGAAAGCAAACAATAAGTAAAAAACAACTGATGGAGGGCAGATGTGTTCTGGGAGGTGCGATGAACAGTTATTTGTGTCATTGTTAATACGATAGGAACTCCAGTCTTGCTTTTTCATGTCTCTTGTGCGTATGTAGCATGTCCTGAACACGCTCATTCTGAACGGGTGGCAAACATGACATGTTCTGATGTCCAGCTCCATGGGAACTAAAGGCAGCCGCCACTAGTGTCGCTCAACGTAACAGAGGGGCGTTAAATATCACTCAAAGACTCGCTCAATGACGGCCTGACAGACATGCTGGTACTACAGACCTAGTACTGGTACTACAGACCTATTACTGGTACTAGAGACCTATTACTGGAACTACAGACCTATTACTGGTACTACAGACCTATTACTGGTACTACAGACCTATTACTGGTACTACAGACATATTACTGGTACTACATACCTATTGCACGCACTACAGACCTATTACTGGTACTACATACCTATTACATGTACTACAGACCTATTGCTAGTACTACAGACCTATCACTGGTACTACATACCTATTACACGTACTACAAACCTATTGCTGGTACTGCAGACCTATTACTGGTTCTACATACCTATTGCACGTACTACAGACCTATTACTGGTACTACATACCTATTACACGTACTACAGACCTATTACACGTACTACAGACCTATTTCTGGTACTACAGACCTATTACACATACTACATACCTATTACTGGTACTACAAACCTATTACTGGTACTACAGACCTATTACTGGTTCTACAGACCTATTGCTTTTACTTCTATCTCTCTCTCTCCAGACCTATTGCTGTTACTCCTCTCTCTCTCTCTCTCTGCAGACCTATTACTGGTACTCCTGTTTCTCTCTCCAGACCTATTGCTAGTACTCCTGTGTCTCTCTGCAGACCTATATTGCTAGTACTCCTGTTTCTCTAAAATAATAGAGCTCAAATTCATCCTTAAAATACAACTTTTCTGCAACGGCTCCTCCACTAATTCAGAGTGTAAAGGAAGATGTGTTTATTTAAATGGAGGAAAACAAATGAAAGACTGAGATGGATTTTTCTTTTTAATTGCAATATAATTACTCAAAATGAATATGTTTCTGAAATAAGTAAAAATGTGACTGTAAAGTGTCATACTAAATAACTTACAGCCCATAATCAGAGGACTCCACCACACTGTTAACCACAGAAGAGCCCTTCGTGAACTGGAATCACACTGTGAAAGGGTTCAATCTGCTTTTCAGGTTTTGAGTCAAATGAAAAGTCCCTGTATTTAAGAACACAACTTCTATCATCATTCTAAGATGAAAACACAAACGACTCCCAGACCGGACAACGTTGTGGCAGTAACCTGTCAATCCCAAGGTAGCCCCACCCTAAAGCACACCCTGCTTTATGGTCTGTTTGACTTTAAATGGACCATGATCTACTAAATAAACATCATGCTGTGTGGAAGAAGACTTGAAAGTAGGGATTGAGACCATAAACTCATGTTTATAATGTTTACTGAGGGAATAAATCAACAGAGAGGTAGAGTCATTTTCTATAGACTTCTATACAACCAGAGGAGTCGCCCCCTGGTGGACATTTCAAGATAATGCAAGTTCAGGGCCCCACATTGGCTTCTAATACTATAATAGTATTAGTATTATTAATGTAAATAACTGTAGGGACACTACATTATACAGTATGAATGTTAAAGCGCTAAAGATTTAAATCAAGGGGCCATGCACGGTGAAGCTATTCCTCATCTCTCTTGTTTATTTTTTTATTAATATTTCTAACCGTAGCACTAAACCTTTTCTGGAGGAACACTGCAGCATGTTCTGCTTTTAACAAGGCTGACCTAATGTTGACAGAGAGTTGCCAAAGGGAAGCCATCCATGCTGAGAAGAATCTCTTCAGTCATTACCGTCAGCCAGCGTTCTCACTCTGTGTCACGAAACGCTATACTGTTTGTTTTATGAGCTGTAAAAACATGAAGTGAATAATACGTTACAAATTGACCTTCAAATATATCCAGCGGTTATTAGTTCAGTGAGGAAATATGCTTACTGGCTTTGTTTCTGAGTGAGATGAGTAGTGTAGGATATGGTTAGCTTAGCTTAGCATAAACACGTTTGTCAGGGCTCTGTCCCGGATTCAAAAAATTCACCAAACTCTGAAGTGGTGTCATGTTATGTACCCGAACATCAACATGTTCAGGTGGGGATACAAGGCGTAACTATTTATTGGCCAAAAACAGTTCCTAGGCTCCTGCTCAGTCTGTCTGGGTGGCTTCTTCAGCCTCAGCGCTACGCTTTTATCCAAAGAGACTTACAATAAGTGCATCAACCATGAGTACAAACTAAGAACAACAAGAATACAAAAAGTAACTGTGGCAGCTGTCCCCAATCTGGCCTCGGCTGATTGCCAATCAGCCAGCAGCCGATGCTGCTCATATGAAAAGGGCAGCAGAGCTGGAGGGAGAGAGCAGACGCGTCGCCGTGCGGTCTGCTGTGTGTGATACAAGTAAAGTATGTTTCTAAACGGAACCTTGGTCTCTTTGGTCATGGCTGATCCGTGGACCTTTTGGGGGAAACCCAGCGGCGTGAGACCTGCTACAGTAACATTTCCTCAACAAAGTCGAACTACAAAAGTACCACAATAAGAGCTATTTAAGAGCCACTGAAGTGCTAATCTGTGTTTTAATCCAGGTATAGTCAAAAGATGTGTTTTTAGTTCCCGGCGGAAGCTGTAGAGACTTCCTGCTGTCCTGATGTCAGTGGGGAGCTGGTTCCTCCAATCAGGAGTCAGGACAGCAACCAGTCTGGATGTAGAGGGATTAGCTCGAGGTGACGGAGTCACAAGTCGGTTGGCTGTTGCCGAGCGGAGCGAACGTGCCGGGGTGTACGGTGTGACCATATCCCGGATATAGAAGGGGCCCGATCCGCTCAGACCACGGTACGCCAGAACCAATGTTGTGAAGCGGATGCTGCTCCACTGGTAACCATGAAGGGAGCGGAGGAGCAGAGCGGTGTGGGTGGATTTCGGGAGGCTGAAGACCCGTCGAGCAGCAGCAGCCGAGGTTGGCGCTCTATCACAAGTAGAGCGCCAACCTCATTTCAACCAAGTCTCAACTTCCAACACAATTTGGCAAAAACAATTCCCTGTTGCAAGATGTACATAAAGAGTGATGTAGTGTTCATTTCTGCAGCCCAAATGGATCTGCATTATTATTACCAGCCATATTACCTGTACCACTTCATACAAGATGTTATTAATGGCCATCGGACAATTGCCGGTGTTTGTTTATCCTGACGAGCGGATCATTTCACGTGCAACAACAACGACATGTGTGTTTTCTCCGTGTTTTTCTACGCCATGTAGTTTGCAAAGTAAATGCATCTGTGTTAAGATTAGAAACGGTTTCCAAAGGGAGTGAGACTTGGATGAGTCAAACAAACAGGACTTTCACCCAAGAGGCCGGTGTTCGGGTCCCAACGAGGTTTCGTTTCGACATTTGAGACGCGTTTCTTGTACTTCTGTTACGTTATTTACCTTTTACTTAGTTTAGAAACTTATTTTAAAGCTATACAAGAATAATTATAAAACAAAATAATGTATAGACTGATACAAATATAATCCGTCTTAGTCATCACTTCTTGAAATGACGATGGGTTGTAGTGGAGGAGGAAGGGCCGACTACCAGTGCGTTCTACCTTCATGCCCAGCCATGTTTTTCCTAAACCAGCTCACTGCTGAGTCATGGACTGTCGGATAAACAACGTGCTTCTCATGACATCAGGTTGGCGTGCCAGATGGGGACATTGGGACAATGAGGCCATGGAAGGGCAACAAGTCTTATTACATAAAGACACGTCATGTGACCGTGTGGAGTACTGAAGTAACAAGTGGTTTTCTGACGCTGCACATTAACTACAAATCATCAACTGTGACTCATAATACATTTAAAGTCATTTTTTCTTGAAGAACACAATCATCTCATTCATCGTACGTTCGTGAACGCTCGTTTTTTTTGTCTTTTTTAGGGCTTTAAAGACCAAGATTGAAAAAGAAGACACCAAGAGGGAGTTGCTGGTCAACCAGAGCAGCCTGGCCGAGTCCCACTGCATCCGATGTCTGCAGCCCTTCCAGTTCCTGGTCAACAGCAAGCGTCAGTGTCTGGACTGCCAGCTCTTCATCTGCAAGTCCTGCAGTCTGTTCAACAAGAAGGAGCTCGGCTGGGTGTGTGATCCCTGTCGCATGGCTAGGTAGGACGTGACCAATAATAACCAATAATAACCAATAATAACCAATAATAACCATCACTGATGAACGCAGGACTGATGGACAAGTCAATACATTACATTGTCACCATGACATCATCCGTTTACCAATGTTATGTTATCAATGTTATCCAAACAGCTTCTTAAAGGTGTACACATAATTTCTTAATCTTTAACAAATACTTGATATAGTCTATAAAATATTATAATGTGTGGAACAAGAATAGATAGTTTACTAATCGGAATGTAGATATTACCGTCTCGTATCTCTTTATCAGCTAAGATACAATATTTTACACAGAATATATTTCATCACACAAACTAATGATAACCAAACTGAAATGATTGCATTGATACTGATTGTGAAACATTACAAATCATCATGTCGTTGTTTTTTTACTGTAAAGTATATATTAACTATACTTTATGAGACTATCAGTTCATCATTTGTTAATGATGAGGGCCTTTTCACCCAAATGGCAGCAGGCAGGGAGCCGTACGGCAGCACATGGATGATGTCACACATTCTACACAGTGCCCACATTGTTGTACATCAGCGTTAACCGACCGTTCTTCCTCCTGGAGACTGCCTACCAGTGGCGGCTGGCAGGCAGTGGCCCAATAGAGGGCCACTGGTCCTGGTCCTGGTCCACAAAAAAAATTATATTTTTAGATATAAAGTACCCAGTAATATTTGCTAAATCGGATATTAAAATGAGATGTGTGAGCAAAATAAATGCACTTCCTCCCCGCCTATCTTCATGTCTTAGCTGGGAAGGAATCATTAGGCCGAGAAGAGGCGGGTCTAAGAAACAGTTTAGGCAATTACTGATTAAATATAACTGTCTATATATATATTTTATTTAATTTTACAACTGTCTATATATATATTTTTATTTTATTTTACATTGTTTACATATATGTTGTGTATATATATATATATATATATATATATATATATATATATATATATATATATATATATATTATTTTTGTATTTTATATTTCACTTTGTATACTTTATGCACAGTTACTTTCTTTCTTATATTTATATTTGTAATGTGTTTAGTTTATTGTTGCTACTGGGTCAACAAATTTCACCTTGTTGATTAATAAAGTATATTTCTATTCTAAATATATAAATCAATAAGATTCAGCTTCGGGCCAGTCGGTATCCTAAAATAGATTCAGCTCGCGCGTTCTCATCAGGCGCTTTCTTAACGGCATGACAACAGCCAGCGCGAGCACAAACACTTCTCTTCAAAGAAGACCCGACCCGCTGCAACCTCTCCTCCAAGACCCGCTTGAGAGAAGAACTTTGGTGGAGAAGCTTCAGGTAAACAAACTCGGCCCAGAACAACCGGACTTCAGAAGACCCCCGACCGGCTGAGAGGGAAGAGGACATCCACACGGGGTCCGGTTCCATCAGAGAGACTTCTGAGGAAGGGGGCTGTCAGCTTATCCAGCTAACTTAAGTTAGCCTGCGCTGGAGCAGGTTCAAGGGTTTGGATGGGTTGCTATGGTGATTTTGCCAAACTTGCTTCATGGAACCAAAAAGCCCGACTTACGGATTCATGTATGATTGTTTGATTAATAGATATGGAAATCTATAGAAACCATGGCTAAATTGAAGCTTGAATATGCGGCGTGTGGTTCTGCAGCTCCGGGCTGCTCGTCTGTCTGAGAACGTCCCTGGTTGTCTCTGCCGACCTGAGGTTGCTCATGCTCAAGGAACGCAAAGTGATAGTTTTGAGGAAAATGAAAATTAAACCTGAATTTAACAACAAAACTACTATAACTGTAATCACAAAAGTGTTTTTAATTAGGGTGACCAGATTTGAGTTTGTGAAAAAGAGGACACTTCGAAGTCTCTCTTATTCTGCCTGTTTTGTGATTTACATGCCTAAAAGGGGGATAACTTTCGTGTATCTGGCAACACTGAGATCAGTCGACCAATGACTGTTCAGGTGGAACGTAAGGGAGATACCATTTACAAAACTTGTAGGGGGTAAATACTAGTTTGTGAAAACCCAGAGAAACGCAAATACCCGACGAAGCAAAATCCCGGACGTTTTTGGAAACACTGGCGGACGCTTTTGTTTTGGTCTCAAAAACAGGACATCAGGAAAACCGGACGTCTGGTCACCCTAGTTCAATAAAGACAGCTCAGTATGTACCCATGCTGTTTGGTCGCGTTACCCATCCATTACCCCCTGGGCTCTGACCCCAAGCTACGGATGAATACTAAAAACAAAGAACAGTCTAGATGTAGAAGTTCCTGAAGCTCTACTTTAAAGCTCCATTATTAAGGTTGAGAGCGATAAAGCGTGTAATCCATACAGATACTGTGGTCTGGCAGCTCTACTGAGATCTGAAAATGTGTTTGAATTAATACACAACGTATGGGCTGCGTGGGGTTCGGTGGAGCCCGGTTACCGTCGTACTGTTGTTTGCTCAGATGGGGCCTCGCACACACTAAAAGCCCTTTCACTGAACTCTGCCGACGTCTGGAAATGATCACGCTGTACATCTCGCGCTTGAACCTGCAGTCGGCCCAGCAGTGAGCGAGGGCTCGTTCCTGCTCCGTGTCACCGGAGAGGCCGATACTCCCCGTGGTCTGGATGGATGTGTTCCATCCATCTTTCCCCGTGACTCATCCGTGTGTTTAAAAAGCATCCGTCAGGGTCCGTACGGTCATGGAAAACATGGAAAAGTCATGGAATTTTAAAATGGTCATTTCCAGGCCTGGAAAAGTTATGGAAAAAACTTAAATCACAAAAGTTTTGGAAAAGCCATGGAAACGTGTTATAATCACATGTTCATTTACAGTTTAAAAGTTTAAAATAATTCATATGTTCATTTACACCGAGTTTAAAATGATTCATATGTTTTTGAAAGGAAGACGCTTAAAATATAAGCCGGCATACGCTCTCATACTATCGGTGCAATTATTTTTTTTTCCCGTTGCAAGTGAACGCACCTTAACTGGAAGGTTTCGCTGGCCATAGCAACAGTAGCTCAGGAAGCGGTCGTGATAATGTAATTTGTTTAATTTAAGGTATATTTTATGCTTTGTAATTCTCATTGCTTGAATACTACATTTTCAAAAATGTTCATGTATACACCGAGAGTTCAGTTTGGTCATGAAGATTTGGTTTAAAATCATGACAAAGTCCTGGAAATCCACTGGTCAACATGTGTAAGAACCCCGATCTGTTCTGTCTCCAGGGTCCTGAAGATCGGCACTCTGAAGTGGTACCACGAGAACGTCCGCGCCCGCTTCAAGCGCTTCGGCAGCGCCAAGGTGATGCGATCGCTCTACCGGAGGGTGAGCGGCGAACGCAGCCGCTCTCAGGACGACCCGGAGGGTGAGCTTCTCATGTGGGGATGACCCTTGTGGCTGGTTTTACTCGTACAGGAAACATACCCGAATATGCGACTTGGTTTATAAATGGGTTTTGGAAACGTTTTCCCGTTTCAGGAGTGGAAAGTTTGAATACTTGATCCACTTTGGAAAAATGTTTAAGTAGAACGTAAATCACGCAACATCCCTTCACTAGACCAACACTCACTACGCGGTCTCTGTGGAGATTAACCCCCACTCTCCAAAACTGCTGTTATTCTGGGCCGCTGCCAACTGTGAACCTCTGCGGTGCGGATCCAATGTTGCAGATGTGGCCGAAAGTCACTTCTGGGGGCTCAAGGTAACTTTAAAGTGGGCAGCTCAAACAAACTGTTATCTCTTCCACTCGCTTTTCTTTTTTTTACGAGCCACTTTAGGGGAGCCGCAGGTCAACTTGAGCTCACCGCGAGAAACCCCCAGCTAATGAAAGGCCTCGGGAGGTTCAACAGCTGCATTCTGGACTGTATCTGCATGGAGGAGGTGGAACCGGCCGGTTGGATCTGAACAGCATCGTGACTTGTGTCAGTCATTTAGTTCAAGTTCATTAATTGGACGTGGTACTGCATGTATTGTCTAAGTCCAACAAACAGGCTCTTAAAATTAATCTGAAGAGACATCATTGGACTGAACATCTTTGCATTGTTAGTCACCAACAATGGAACATACATAGGAGATTAGACGATGAGCCACATCACGAATGAAGAAAAACTTCATTTATGGAATATCATTTGAAAGAAAGGTGTTCTTGAAGCTCCTGGCGCCCCAACAAGACGCCACCTGGCCGTTAAGACCCGTCATTCCTGTGACACCGAGTCACAAGTATGAACTTCCTCTTTCCTCTTTCCTTTTCTCACAGCCTCCTCCATCCTCATCAACAGGCTGCCAACTCTGTCACAGGGTTTTCATCTTATCCGTCTTTCCGTTTTTCCAAACTCTGGCTCTGTACAGCTGTGCCGAGCGATGTCACCGACTCGTGTATCAGGCCCGGCGGATACAGATCTGGGCCCGGACCCTTTTTTCAACGCCAGTTTTTGTTTTAACTGACCGGAAGACTCGGCCTTGTGGGACATTTGCATCGCTGGAGAAGCAGACAGCGTTGCCAATATCCTCTGGTCCAGGCCCAGAGCGCGAGACGGAGGGGAAGGCAACGCGCACACAACTTGGTCGTGTTGCTCAAACTCCAAGGGAAGTTGAACCCCTGCACACATTTACTTGCATTATCACACGCCATGGGGAGATCAATGAGTCATGAGGAGACAGCCGGGACTCCTTGTCCGGCTCACGCCGCGACCCCATTGGAGGGCTCTGAGACGCCGTACAGGAGGAGTTGGTTTGCTGGCTCAGCCCGGCGGGCCTCGTGTGTCCGGTCACATGCCGCTCCCCGCTCTGTGTCTGGGATGGAAGGAGTGAGTTCTGCAGCACTCCACCAACCAGCAGAGAGAGAGGGACAAAGAGGAGGAGGAGGAGGAGGAGGAGGAGGAGGAGGAGGAGGAGGAGGAGGAGGAGGAGGAGGAGGAGGAGGAGGAGGAGGAAACGGAGGAAACGGAGGGAGGGAGAAGAAAACGTTGCTTTCTCGTGTCTTCGTATGTGGAGTCCAGCTGTGTGTGTGTGTGCATGTGTGTGTGTGCGTGTGTGCGTGTGTGTGTGTGTGTGTGTGTGTGTGTGTGTATTAGTTATGAAACATAGCCATAAATATGCATGTTAACAGATGCATTGTGTATATAAAAAAAAAAAAGACCGGGCCACTCGTCACATGCAGACATCCATGTGACCACCTGGATTAAATTCCGTCTGCATGACTGTACACTCTCTCACACACACACACACACACACACACACACACACACACACACACACACACACACACACACACACACACGCACACACACACACAGACATTCTTCTGCAGTCTTTTGACTACATGTGCTGCTGTGGTCCGTCGGGCTCTCAGAGCTCGGAAGGTGTCATCCTGTGAGTTCAGCGTCTCCGTACGCGCTGGCGCTCACAGCCGAGTCCTTGTTCACATCGGTGTAGAGAGAGTGTAACTAGATTATTTGGATGACCTCAGCTCTGCAGTTTAAATGGTGCTACCGCTGCTTCTGCTTGTGATTACCCGTTTTATGTGGAAAGTCGGCTCAGGAGTCAGGACAACCTGCATTATCTCCATTTGCTGAGCTTTTTATTAGTTACTGAATTGCAAAAGTGCAAACCTCGCCTGGTTCATTATCATTTCCAGTTGTAGCTAAAGACGGCTCCATAAGTCATGTCTTCTTTTGTCTCTTCTGTTTTCCAGAGCCAAATGAATATGATACGCAGAGCATACCGGAGGTCCACAGTAAGTACACTCAATGTAAATCATAATAAAAGGGCAGATATTATTGCTTTGTTATTCCCTCCCTTGTGCTGTATGAAAGAGTTTGGTGTTTTTTATAAAAACTTACACCAAGGAGCCTAAAAACCAGAGCAAGAGCTTACTACTACTAATAATAATGATAATAACTTTATTTATATAGCACCTTTAAAAACAGGTTTTACAAAGCACTCTGTAGAAAATCAAGGCAACTGGAGTCGAAAAATACGAAGACAAAGTAAAGAACAACCGACAAACTAAATGAGGGGAACCAAAGAACTGCACAACAGGACGACATCACTTAAAAGCCGTTCCATAAAAGTCCTCTGGGACTAGAAGGCCGGCTTCTCTGAGCTCTGACCTCACGCTAACATCTCAGTGACGAGGCGTACGAGCTGAGGCGCAGTACTTCACGGTCACCGTGAACCGTATTCGCCGTCTTACTTTAGCACGTTAGCGTCTTAGCAACAAAGTGCAGCTGAGGCTGGTTGGGATGTCTTTTCATGGTTTTTACGCTGTTAGATTTCATGAAAGCACATTAATGGGCAAGTGGTTATGACTGGGAAAGAATTGGTTAAGCAAAAACAACAATGTAACGCAACAATGTAACATAACAACGGAACACGGAACACAAGACGGAACAACGCAAAGGATCGTAGAAAATAGTATAAATTAATAACAATCACCTTAGTGGACCTTGTTATTTAATGCAACAAAATGATATAGTAATGTCACAAAACACTGATACTTAGCATTACATAATAACGTTGAATTACTATTAACATTATATAACTAACAGCCATAAATAACAAACCCCGGGAGCTGACTCTCTCACGTAACGTTACGTAACAAGCATAAAGTTAACATTAATGTTGGCTTCACACAGGACACCAACAGCAGCCTCCTGGGTGAAAGGCCTGTGTTTGTGTGTTTGTTTGTTTGTTTGTTTGTTTGTTTATTTGTTTGTACATCACTTTGCTGAGCTGGTGGGCCGTCTGTCCATTGGTTGGACATTTGCATATTAGATTAGATTAGATTAGATTAGATTAAACTTTATTGTCATTACACATGTACAAGTACAGAGCAACGAAATGCAGTTTGGCATCCAACCAGAAGTGCAACAGAAAGTATTGTAATAAATACATGATATACGAGTTATAAATAATGCGGATATATAAATATATATTTCTGGGCTAGTGCAAATATTCAGTGCATATTAGCTTGATATACAACAAATGGCAACGTGTTTACAGTGCGGATAGAGTGATGTAATGAGGATCAGGGGGGGGGGGGGATTTGGACTGGTGCCTTCTTTGTGTGTCAAATAATATTTGTAATGATGTAGTCCTGCTGTGTTGTGGCACTTCCACTGTCTGTGGTCAAGGATAGATCTCTAACCAGTGGCCCTGTGTACGTCATGTGGTCGTTGTAATTTGGTTAGTTGCAAGTTAGTTTGTTTTGGAATATGCATTGAAAACTTGACGGTTGCTCCTTCATTGATGCGTGTTTTGTTGGCACCTTGTAATTCCTGAATAAATGTGTGGCCCCCAAACAGATCAAACACATTATTCTCCCCGGGGCCCCACAGAGGCTTAAGCCAGCTATATGTGTGGTCCTCCTTAGAGCCATGGAGTCACTTGACTAGCATGCTGCCCAGTTTACTAAATCAATATCTCATAAAGAATCTGAACATACATGATGGGGGTTCATGAACAGCGTGATTATCTACATCGGGTTTGTTTGAAGTAATTATTTACTTTTTTCATTGGATTCTGAAAAATAATCCATGAAACCCTGCTGGTTTGGGACCCGACCAACGTGTTCTGGTTCGGCTGGCACAACCAGAGCCCGCCTGGCTTTTATTCATATTGGCACAACGAGTGTAGAAGAACCGAGCCAGGGAAGTGTTAGTCAGGCCGAGGCTACGAGGTTGAGAAGAAGCTGTTGGTGGAAAGTTTTACGGACATGTCTCATCCTAATGAGCGGCGGTGGTGGCATCAGTAATCTGTAATCTCCTCTGAGTGGCGTTCATGTGCTTCTGGGGCATCGGGTGATTACTGAAGTCCTTCAAATGGATTTCTATTGGACATTATTAGAGTATCGGTGCATCAACCTAATCTACCATGTTGTTGTTCTGCATGAGCTTTCAACTTAAGCATTTTATCTGCCGATCTGGAAGAATCATTCTTCAACATTTGCTTCGCTCTGCAGCTTTTGATGTTCCAAGTCTCTCTCCCTCTCTCTCTCTCTCTCTCTCTCTCTCACTCTCTCTAACTCTCTCTCTCTCTCGCTAGCTCATTCTCTCTATCTCACTCTCTCTGTCTATCTCTCTCTTACCCTTTCTCTCTCACTCTCTGTCTATCTCTCTCTTACCTTCTCTCTCTCTTACCCTCTCCGTCTATCTCTCTTACCCTTTCTCTCTCTGTCTATCTATCTCTTACCTTCTCTCTCTCTCACTCTCTCCGTCTATCTCTCTCTTACCCTTTCTCTCTCTGTCTATCTCTCTCTTACCCTATCCCACAGTGTGGCTCTGCAACATCAGGGCCAGACTCTGGCTGGGGTCCAGGTTTTATAAGCACGTTGGAGACTTACAAGCTTTTAAACGGTGATGTTTTAACGGTATTGTTTGTTCGGTTGTGGAGGAACTGGTGCTCACACCACTTTTTATAGATAAAGCATGTTTACTTTGAATTTCATTGTTTATTTTAATTTTCCACAACCTTTTTCTAAACACTTAATTTAAAAGAAATTCTTTTACAGTCTAAAATGGAAATACATTTTTTTTTCAAAAATTAAAACTCTCTTTCTCTGTCTATCTCTCTTACCCTCTCTCCCCCCTCCTCTCTCTCTCTCTCTCTCTCTCTCTCTCTCTCTCTCTCTCTCTACTTGTACCAAAGAGGGAACTGTTGCGTAGAAATGCTCATAAGCACTCTGGTAGAAGTGGATTAAAAACACAACGTGCCCTCCTCTTGGCTCCCTTTGCTGTACTTGCTCCGTAAGATGGAAATAAAAAGGGGATTTGATTTTCTGCACAAAGAACAGTTTTCATCTTGTTTTAAAGACAAGAGTAATTGGTTAAGATTTTGATGTAGCTGGTCTGAGAGATGTCATTCTTTCCTCAGGGTGGTGAGCCTGGTCTTCATCATGTGACTCAGCTCCGCTCATAAATACATGCGCATAAAAGAAATGCCAGATGAAGTTATAAGTGCACTGCATTCCTTATCGTCAATCTCTTTCTGTATTGTTTATTTAATGTTGACATCTAGTTATTTCTTAAAAAAGCTTAATACTAACATGTCCGCCTTCTGTATCAGCAGATGGGTACGAGGAGCGCAGTCTGGACGCGGCGGACTCACCACTCGACAAGGCGGTACGCTTCTTTGCTTCTTTTCGCCGGGCTCCCCCCGTCCGGTTCTGGGTCTGCTCATCCTGAACGTCACCCTGACCGACGTCCTGCAGCTGGTCGGGGCGCTTCTGTTTCAGGGAGTTTGTGGTAGTAGAAAGCTTTCCAGTGATATGTTTCATAAACAGATACCAATGTGGACTCAGCAGAACACGGGCAGTTCTGGTGCTTCTTTACATGACATGACATCACATGACATGTAAAGAAGCATCACATGACATTACATTACATGACATGACATTACATGACATCCCATGACATCACATGACATTACATTACATCACATGGCATCACATGGCATCACATCACATGACACCACATGACCTCACATGACATCACATTACATCACATGGCATCACATGTCATCACATCACATGACATCACATGACATCACATGGCATCACATCACATGACATCACATGACCTCACATGACATCACATGACATCACATGTCATCACATCACATGTCATCACATCACATGACATGGCATCACATCACATGACATCACATGACCTCACATGGCATCACATCACATGACATCACATGACCTCACATGACATCACATCACACAAACATGACATACACATACAAGTAATACATCGCAAGTAATACCATAAATAATACTATAATTAATACCACGAGTAATACCATAAATAATACTATAAGTAATACTATAATTAATACCTAGTAATACTATAAATAATACCATAAGTAATACTAAACGAGTAATACCATGAGTAATACCATACATAATACTATAAGTAATACTTTAACGAGTAATACCACGAGTAATACCATAAATAATACTATAAGTAATACTATAATTAATACCACGAGTAATACCATAAATAATACTATAAGTAATACTATAATTAATACCTTAAATAATACTATAAGTAATACCACAAGTAATACAACGAGTAATACCATGAGTAATACCATACATAATACTATAAGTAATACTTTAAGCAATACCACGAGTAATACCATACATAATACTATAAATAATACTTTAAGCAATACCACGAGTAATACCATACATAATACTATAAGTAATACTTTAAGCAATACCACGAGTAATAACATAAATAATAGTATGAGTAATACCACGAGTAATACCATAAATAACACTATAAGTAATACCACGTGTAATACCACAAGTAATACCACAAGTAATACTACTATAAGTAATACGATTAGTAAGTGCCACAGAAGTGCTAATCTGTGTTATTCCAGGTACAGTTGAAGAGACGTTCTTCTCCCCTTTTTATATCTTTCTTTATTCCAATCGAGGGAGGAAATCAAGCAAAATACAATAATATATCTGTCAAGAAAAGGTGGAAAAAAGCAGTGGCAATATAAGGTGAAACTCCCGTCGTCATACTTCACATTGAACATTCAAGGAACACGAGGAGTTAGAAACGGGGTCAGCTCAGCCTCTGCACACAGAGACTCACAAACACAAAGATTCTCAAATGTACGCAAAACGATTCACTAACACATTACAAAGCACGTCAATGAATTACGATGTGTTTGTTTGTTTTCTTTGGGACTCCTCTGCCGAGGCTCGACTCAAAAATGCGTTTTTTTCCACACGGACCTCTCTGCAGCCAATCAGATGTCGCCCTCATTTTCAACCGGCTTGTGAATCTGTGTGTTTGTGAGACTGATCTGACCCCGTAGATCCCTCCGTTGTGTCTGTTCAATAAGTCCATGGCGGTTAGCTTAGCATAAGGATTAGCACGAGCAGAGCAGCAGCTGGCCGGGCTCCTCCAGAGGGAGAGGCGCTGACCTGTCGGCGCCTCACACAGACTTGTCTCCTCGTATCTCGCTTGTTTAATCTCAGCAAAAAACAAAGTGCAAAAACAACACTGTGTCACCATCTGGAGAAGTGCTCCCCCCATCGCCACGACACTTACTACTCTTGGCTATTTATTTGTATGGACGTGAATGCAAAACAGTAGTGACTTTACAGGTAACCATGGAAACGGGGAAAGGAAGCCCCGAAAAACTAAAATGATGAACGTAAAATACGAGGCGCCGATGTTCGGAATAATTCTCATATTGATAGCGTGCAGTTACTGTAGTTACTTTAAGTCAATGTTTCAAAGATAAATCAGTTAAATATGCCACACTGGTGTGTGTGTGTATGATTGTGTGTAAGGCAAGAGAAAATAAAACAAAATGCATACAATAATACATATGAAAAATGAATATATTATATTTAAATAAGTAGTTTTTACAAGTAGAGATGTGAGCTTTCGTAGTGGGGAAGGAGGGGGGGGGGGTCTGGCAGGGTTGGAGAGCTGTCTGTCTCCTAGTTTGTTCCTAAATTCAGACTGAATTAATCAAAGTTTCAGAGAGAAAAACAGACGATTGTAATCAGGTTGGAGTCAGCGTTGTGCGTGCACATGTTGGTCGGGCCTCCCGTGGTCCGCCTGATCGCACGCTGACGGCTCCTTGCTGTGTGGAGAAGCGTGGGGGGGGGGGGTATTTCCTAGACGGCTTATCAATGCGATCTGGGCCTCAGCCCGGACAGCTGGGACGCCTCGACACCGTGTGCTAACCAGCGTTAGGCACCGGCAGCGTTGCATTGTGGGTAATTACCAGGACGTCGTACGTTAGACGAGTCGCAGCAGAGTGGAAAGAGCCTCTGGTTCAAGTCCACGGGCTGTAAAAAAAGAAAAGAGGCTCTGAATCCTCTGGAATTCGTCATTAAAGCCAACACGACTGTTGCGTACACCACAGTCTCCGTGTAATGAGGGAGCCGAGCTTTGTTCACTCTCTGCAGCCACTGCCGAGGAAGAGGAGGAGAAGAAGAAGAAAGTTTACATGTTGACCGCAACAAGGTCAGACGGTGCTCTCTGCAGGCCCTGTTGGATTACACTCAGAGTGCCCCCTACTGGTCCAAAGAGAGTACTACCGTCTGGTGAAACCCATTGTTGACCCGTCAGAAACCTTTTCACCCACTCAGACGTGCAGGGGCGGCCCTAGCACATTTGGCGCTCTAGGCAAGCTTCACTCGTGGCGGCCCCCCCTCCAAAAGAAAGAAAAAATTGTCTTTAGTTGATAAGACTCAACTAAAGAAAAGGCCTCATGGTCATTTATACACGCCTGGAGGTTAAAACCCTTTTTAACCCTGCTGTTACCTTCAAATTTACTAACATTTTTTATCCTTGGGGCCAATTTGACCCCAGCAAATTAAACTTTTAGAAAATAATTAGAATTAATATTGTTTCCCAAGTTTAAGTGTCAGGTACTTAAAGTTTGTTTGCTGACCTAAATAGCCCTTTAAGTAAATAAAAAAGTTGATATTTCTTATATCAACTTAGTTGTGTTCAGGTCATTGAAAACATATCAATGTTTATTTTATGTTTACCCAGTTGTCCCCAATCAATTAGGAACAGTCATGACATATGAAGCAAAAAGATAATGTAAATCACTTTTTTGGAGATGTTAAACATTGAACAACAACAACAACAACAACAACAACAACAACAACAACAAATCATGAGAAGACAATGTAGGTATAGGGCTGTCAGACTCATCTCCACCGTGGGCCTCATCAGCATCATGGGATGTAACATATAAACATATAAACGTATAAACTACTCAAACGTAATGTTATATAACTCTATTTGCATTGATTATTATTCATTGGATTGTATAAATATTGTACATAAGAAGATGTCTCTAATATTATAACATAAATCTATTTAATTTTAAACCTTCAAAATAAAAGCACAGGATATTTCTTTAAGAAAAGGGGATCGTGTGTCTTTCAAGTCGTCAGGGGCCACATGGAGACGTGGCGGGCCTCATCTTTGACACCTGTAGGCTAGAGGGTCTCTAAACTAGTCCAAACCAGTTCCTGCAAAGTAAACATGTTTATCATGAACACAATGAATCAATTCTAATAAAAAGTTAGTGTGGCATTAAAAGTGTCTCCCTCTAGCACATCTGGATTTCTTCTTCTCTCTGTAGCTACGCAGGCTCAGGACCGAGGCCCGTGGCCTTCTCTGATCATGTGACCCTCCAAGTCACCTCTGCTTACATCGGCATTTTAGACATCAATCAATTCTCTATGCAATGTATGCTCTACCTTTTGAACGTGAACACAGATATATGTTGCGCTCAAACCAGCCACCCAGGCCGTTTAACAACATGCTGCTCACAAAGGATGACATATTCACGATGCTGCAGAGATTTCTGACCCAAACCACCAAGCAAACAAACAAACAAACACAAATTGATGATGAATAAATAGACAAATGATTACAGTAACATGTATTTATATCTGGATGATTAGAGCAGTCCTTAAAGACGTGATGTTTATCTTTGTGACTTTTTCTTTTTTTACCCGCCACATTTTTTGGAGAGGAACAAAAATAAATAAATAAATAATAAAGTGATTTCACGAGCGCCATTTCCCCTCAAAGAGTTTATTTGTTCTTCTGCCAAATAGTCTTGAGCGATCTGTAATAACAGGATATGCTTATACTTACACTTTTAAATGAGTCAAACCAATTCTATGAATAATAGATATTTTTGGTAACATTTTTATATGATCATGTCACTATACGACGTGTGTGTGTGTGTGTGTGTGTGTGTGTGTGTGTGTGTGTGTGTGTGTGTGTGTGTGTGTGTGTGTGTGTGTGTGTGTGTGTGTGTGTGCATGCACTAGGCCAGGTGTCCCTACCTTACAACTCTGCTTTGCTACTTTTTTGTCATCTTAATGTGAGAAGTGTTTGTTTTTTTCCAGCCGTGAGGACTTCTGAATCCTTCCTCTCCTCGAGGCGACACGTTTTCCTCTGGATAATTGTTCTCCCCTCTCCCCTCTCTGCTCTCTCTCTCTTCTCCTTTGGTGACGGTGATTTCCCTTTTCTGCTCTCCGAAGATGAAAAAGACCAAAAGGCGGTTAACCGTCGACCCCTTTGATTTCGAGCTGGGCGGCGACTTCCTGATGGAAACGAGAGGACGGCCCAATCAGGTAGAAGCTGGACGAGCCCAGAACCAGCTTCCCCCAAACCCGTCTGCAACGCCTTCATACAAAAGACCCTTTGTCCGCTCGGACGTCTGTTCTGCTGGCAGCTCGTTAACAGAAGACTTCAACCAAATGCCAAATGTAGACTCAAGTGGAAAGAAACCAAGTCGTAGTTAGATCATTTGGGAAACAGACTCTTCAGAGCAGTTTACATTTGAAAATTAACCCCATGAACTGAGAAAGTTATTGCATCATGACCACCAAACCAAACATCCACGCACCAAACCAACACCAGTACACCACATGAAGAGCGTGGTCACCTCCGTTGTAACTGTATACAAATCGATAGATTTGTACTCTATTATCGTTGTGTAACTACATTGTAACTACATGAAAATGTATGTAAAATCTACTACGAGGAATTTTTATTTTGTGTTGACTTTGGCGCCCCTTGTGGACAAAAGTGGAAGTGTTTCCAAGCACGAGTCACCTGACCAAAGCTCAGGGGTCAGACAGTCCAGAGTAACTTACGAGAATAAGAATATGATTTTACCAGCTGGTAACCAGCTTCACCAAAAGTAATCGTCGATGTGAGGCGTTCTCCTATGTAGAATAACAATACAGGACATTTGGGAATTTCCCACCTATTTTTGTTATTTCAAAATGAGCTCTGACCCTTCCATCCTCGTCCAGGCGGCCGTCCCCCGAGACATCGAGGACATGGACGCCGTTGAGAGGGAGTCCATGCTCACCGAGGCCGATGTGGCCTCTGGCTTCCAAAGGATTTTCAAGGAGCAACGCAAAGGCCTGGACCTGGGAATGTCTCCACAGCAAGGTCAGGACTGACCCCCCTACCTCCCCTCCCCCTTCCCCAGGTCAATGTTAACTCACATACAACATAAGGGGGAAAAGGGAGAGATACAAAGTCCAACTGGCTTTTTCAGAGCTCTGTAACTCTTAAACGTTGGTCCCTGACTTGCTTCTCTTAAAATGACACGTTTCCTCTTCCCATGTCATTAATGTGTTTATTTAATTTGAGCTTTATGCAATCAACCTGCTTTAAAATAATGACCGTTGGCCGGTGACATCCGATCTGTTAGATCAGATACAAAGTGATGGACTGGACCGTTCACCGTCAGCACAGCCCCGGGACCGGTTGGTCATGTGACTAATATAACATAACAGTCATAGGGACCAATCAGAAAGCAGCGAGGGGAGGTTTTTTTAGCTGAAGAAAACAAAACTGTGAGAGAAAATGTGAAAGTGTATCAGTAATTCTATTCCCTGATGAAACCCTCGTGTTTCTCCCAGATGACGCCGCTCCGTCTCGCTCCGCCTCCCGGCTCAGCTGCTCCTCCGGCGGCAGCGGGAGCGTTTGGTGCCCCCAGGGCGGCGGCGGCGGCTACCTGCCCGGCCCGGAGGACTCGGAGGAGGACGAGCCCAGCCGTCTCTACCGGTCCCACCTGAGCCCCCGCAGCCACACCTCCCAGGAGAGCCTGAGCTCAGCCAACGCCCCACCGCAGGTCTCTATTACCTCGCGTAGCAAAGTATTCATCAACGGGTTGCCTACGTTCAGCTTGTGAATCGTTTATGAAGAAGGTTTATTAGATGTTTGTAACAATGCAAACCAACAGCAGGGATTACCTGTTATCACCTGCTTATTACCTACTTATGACCTGCTTATTACCTGCTTATTACCTGCTTATTACCTGTTATCGGACCAGAACCCATGCTGTGCTTATTGACACACACAGAACAATGAAGGTGCCATCTGGAACTAAAAATGGTTCTTCAGAGTGATACCAAAGAAGAACCATTTCTGGTTCCACAAAGAACCTTTCAAACCAGGGTTCTCTAGGGAACCGTGTCCTTAAATATTTCTTCAAAGAACCTATAAAGGTTTCTCAAACGAAAAAATGGTCCTTCGAAGAACCACAAATCCTTTTAAAGAACCATAAGAACCATTGTTGTTCTGCGTGTGGAGGCCGGACACAGACTAGAGTGGTGGAGCTGAGTTAGTTATTGTTCTGGGGATGAAGACGAGGCGGCTGGTGAACGGGGATGAAGATGAAAGGGCAGCTAGATGAGCTGGTGGGAGGCAGGTGTGTGAGTCGACTGGTCCAGGAGAGAGGAGGGAAGACCAAGGATCCTCTCATGTTGTGCCTCCTCATCTCCTCATCTCCTCATCTCCTATGTCCTCTTGCCTGTGACCTGGTGCCATCTCGCAGGATTTCTTATATCCTAAACTACATCTTAAGTATAGAGAGTAGTGGGTGGGGGGCGGTGCTTAAAGGTGTAAACGTAAGGAGAGGAGGTGAGGAAAGGAATCAGATTGGTACAAACTGAGAGATCAGAGAGACAGACCGGAGTACTAGAGAGGCGTGAGGCAATGTGACGACCCTCGTCCCCAAGGTCCGGCCTCCTGATCGTTGTCCAATCGCTGCTCAGAGATTCTGTCTCACAACACTTTACTGACGCATGTACGACCCATGTGGCTTTGATTCAACGGGTTCATTTTCCTTTGGCCCAGTTTAAGTCTTTGTAGTTGAAAATGCGTGACAACCAATAATAACGTACTTTGTTTCGAATAAGGATTTGACATGCTGAACATGTTTTAAGTATTACCACCTCCGCACGAGAGTCGCGCTAAAACTTGGCTATCTAGTTGTATTCCTCACATCGTTGCTTCCCCAGACCGAATGTCCAGGACGAGTCGGGACGATGTGAGAGACGACTCGGCTACACTGGACCACATGGTATCACTCCGCCACACGGCGAGTCACAAATCTTTTTTTTCATTGTTAAAATGAGCAATAAACATAAAGATGAGGCCATAAGCCAAACCAGTAAAAAATCGTCTAATCGTGCCCAGTTTGCGTGGCGAGAAATACGTTTGTCAGAAAACGTCAACGAAATCTAGGATAATGACCGTTGGAGTCGCGTTTATGAAAGACACGCAACTAGCCGGGTGCTGCTTTGCGTCTCTCTAACGCTTTGAGCCTCGGCGCTCCACCCGATGGAGTTGACTCGGGGCCGACAGCTGCTACATCAGACGGGGGTTAGATACGTT
This sequence comes from Liparis tanakae, assembly GCA_036178185.1. Lineage (NCBI taxonomy): Eukaryota > Metazoa > Chordata > Actinopteri > Perciformes > Liparidae > Liparis > Liparis tanakae. The sequence goes on from CM070107.1 coordinate 2,548,312, forward strand.
ACCTCAGGGTCTGTTTACGCCTCGTAGGTCTCCGTCAGCGGAGCTGGCGTTCGCTCTGCGGTCAGAAAGCGGCGAGGCGGCGCGTGTCCTCGTGCGCCCGGCAGCCGGCGGCACGTGTCTTTGATTGGATTCAGACCGGAGACGCTTCGGGGGAATCTGACTCCTTCTTTATGTCCAGTCACTGCTGAGGGTAAATGTACGCCTCGTTTCCCAGGATGCATCGTGTGTGTCGGTGACAGATAAATATTCCTTCACCTGAACAGAAGATTACAACGACCCCTCGTTCCTCTCTGACAGTTTTTACCGTTGATTTTGGGTTCACGATATTTTTAAAAAATGGCGAGGCTTTCAGTTGCACTTCCGATCAGGCGGGAGTCAGTTTGAGTTGTGTTTAGAGTCAGGATTATAAAGCTCCTCGTCATTAAATACCGCTAGTATGAGGTTCTCCTCAGGAAAACAGGAAGGAAAGCCTCCTGCTTGATCCCATTGGCTGACTTGGGCCTCCTGCTTGATCCCATTGGCTGCCTTGGTCAACCTGCTTGATACTATTGGCTGCCTTGGGCCTCCTGCTTGATCCCATTGGCTGCCTTGGTCAACCTGCTTGATACTATTGGCTGCCTTGGGCCTCCTGCTTGATCCCATTGGCTGCCTTGCCCGAGTGTGACATTGATGAGCGGTGCTCCTCCGCGCCTCGCGCTTAAAGTTGAGAATATTTTTACTTTAAAGCGCGCCTGAAAAACGCTAGAAAAACGCTAGAAAAAAACCTGCCGCGTGGCGTTTAAGAGGCGCGTCTGAACGGACGTACCGTAGGGAATCAACGGTTTTGCCAGCGACGCGTTTTTTGAGTCGCATCCGGTGTGCTCGTGCTCTCAGACGTCAGTCTCTGTTCCAACGACCAGCTCAATGAAGCCTCAGTTCACTGAGATGAAAGTAACAACACGTCAGCGTCACGTACAGACGGCCATGCTGACGTCCTCCGGGCCTCGAAATGCGGACACACTGTAAAATGTGATAATCCGTGCACTCAACATCCTCTGAATGCATATGTTGGGATGCTGTGGGGTCAAAGATCATTTGAATGGCATCGCTTCCCAAAGCTATTAAAGATGAGTCAGCGCTCTGCAGGTCATCCTCACCTTGGATCTCTCATCCCTCATCCCTCATCCCTCATCCCTCATCCAATCCCTCATCCCTCATCTCTCATCCCTCATCTCACATCCCTCATCCCTCATCCAACATCTCTCATCCCTCATCCAACATCCCTCATCCCTCATACCTCATCCCATATCCCATCAGCCCTCATCCCTCATCCCATAATTCCATATCCCTCATCCCTCATCCCTCATACCTCATCCCATATCCCATCATCCCTCATCCCATATCCCATCATTCCATATCCCTCATCCCCCATCCCTCATCCCATCATCCCTGATTCCTCATCCAACATCCCTCATCCCATCATCCCTGATTCCTCATCCAACATCCCTCATCCCATCATCCCTCATCCCATATCCATCATCTTTCATCCCTCATCCCATATCCCTCATCCCTCATCCCATCATCCCTCATCCCATATCCATCATCTTTCATCCATCATCCCTCATCCCTCATCCCATATCCATCATCCCTTATCCCCTCATCCCTCATCCCTCATCTATCATCCCTCATCCCTCATCCCTCATCCCATCATCCCTCATCCCTCATCCCTCATCTATCATCCCTCATCCCTCATCCCTCATCCCATCATCCCTCATCCCTCATCCCTCATATCCCATCATCCCTCATCCCTCATCCCTCATCCCATCATCCATCATCATGACAGTCATGTGACATTCATCAGATGTATTAAGATTAAGATTAGTCAAGCAGTGTTTGCATTGAAGTCAGATTAAACACAAACTGTATTATAATAAGCTTTATTAATACATGGGAAATTATGTATAGTTAGAAAAGTACTAATGCCACGAGAACATGTATTTGAATCTTTGGAGTTTTGAAGTTTGAAGTAAAAGGTATGACAATTAATTCATTATTAAATTAATTAATGATTTTCCCATTAAAGGTCCAATTCTGAGGATTCTCTCTCTTTCAGGTTTTTGATAATTTGTTTATAATTCTGAGATTAAATTCAACATTCTGACTCAATCCTCAGATAATCTCTTCTCACGGGGGTACACGTCAACTCAAGAGTCTTTTCAGGTCATCCGCCTCACACACGTCCGTCTACAAAACAGACGTCCCAGGCTGCCTCCTCGGGGCATCGTTACGGCTCCAGGTTATTAGGTTATTAGGTTACAGGTGCTGACGTTTTGGAATAAGGTCGAGGTTTGGGAATCCTAGGAATGAGGGAGTTAGAGAGGCAGGATTTTAACAACCGTGAAACAAAGTCCCTCTGACATCAAAGACGTCTCTCCTGATTCCAATACGACTGTGTGTCGACCCCGTGGAATAAAAAAAAAAGGTCTTGAAGCATTATGAGGCGTTTTCAAAGGAGTTTGACTTTAATCCAGATTTACTCTCTCTGCATCTGGGCGGCCTCATCAAAGCCACTGTAGAGTGGACGCTCGCCATGAAGGGGAATTAGATTTGGAGACTTGGCTCAGAGCTCCGACTCAGATGTCTGCTCTGCGTGAAACGAGCATCATCTGGTGACGCTTCCACAGCATCCTGTACATCTTGTTTTGGAAGAGACTATTAATACACAAGTTCTCCCATTAATACACTAGTTCTCCCATTTGCTTTCCCCAACCCAGTCTCCGCCCCGCTAACGTTTCCTTCTCCGTCACATCACCTGACCTTCTCCAGATCACTGACCTGACCCGACGCATGTCCGCCATCGAGAGCTTCCTGAGCCACTTGGAGCTGAAGGTCACCTCAACGCACCATGAGGTAAACCATTACGCAAGAGTCACATCGCCGCCGCCAAATAATCACCGTAAATCATCCTCATACCTCGGCCCATCTGCTGCACGAGGAGGCTTTCGGGAATTAGCCAGAACATGTTTGTGTGTGCGTAACCACAGCAACGGGGGCTGTGATTCGTCTTTTTCTCGTCGGTCTCGTTACAGGCGGAACAAAAGAGTAGAAAGTAGCAAAAACATGTCGGACATGTGAAACTACACGTGAAATATGAACCCTGCGTGGGGTCACCTCACTCACGGGTCTATGCGGCGCACACAGATGATGTTGATTAAAGTGGGCGGGGCCTAATGCAGATCACGTACGGGCACTCGGCCTTTGAGTGAACCCTGAGCGACCGCCACGTCTCCAAAACACGGCCGGTTTGAACACGCAGGGCAGCTATTGGCTGTGTCCTCTGGGCGAGTTGGAGAGGAGTGAGGAGTGAGGAATGAGGAGTGAGGAGTGAGGAGTGAGGAGTGAGGAGAGATATTTGAGGTGTACACTTGAGCAAGATTACTTGTGTGTTGGTTCTGTCGTGGCTGTGCGTGTCGCCCCGGCAATAAAAGCCGGCGGCACACAGAGAAGTGAAGGCGCCATCTGGAACCGATTCCTCCGAGTGATGCCATGTGGAGCGTATTTATGATTAATTCAATGTTATCTTCATTGGAAAAAAACTGTGCTTTTCTTTAAAAAATAAGGACATAAAATTATGTTTTCTGTGAACCCAAACTTTTGAACGCTAGTGTATGTGAATGATCCTGTATTGTAATACTTTGGCTAACTAGCACGGCCTTGTAATACAAATATAATGAAGCTCCACATGTCATTTATAACGAGAGGCCTCGTAGTATCAGGAGATCATCAGCTGCAGAGGAGGCCACGTTTAGTGTTTACCTCTTTTAGCATGACATCATGCACACACAGTGAAACATTTAGAAATCACGCCTTGACACGTACGGCCCCACGTGAGTTTAATTCTCAACATTCTGAAAGAGAGAGAATTATCATAATTGGGCCTGTAATTGGAAAATGTATTAATTTATTTGAAGATTTCTGACTTAATTCTCATATATTTTACTTTAAACTCAAAATGATGACTCCAAATCCAAATTCGACACATGGCCCAAACTGAAATACATTTTTCACGTGGCCTGAGTAGTTTTTCTCCGCCACCAGAGAGGCGGAGTCATCACACACTGCGCTCATGTAAACACTCATCAGGAGCCAAGCTTTGTTGACACGTTGCTGTTTCTGTTGGTCGGATCGTTCCTCGATTATATTAGTGATGATTCAGATGAGAGGAGATGAACACGAGTAACTATGTGGCCCTCTTCGTCACCAGGAAGATTAAACGAGGAGCTGCGAATAGAGCACCTCGTTACGAGGCGCACACAGAACAATAACGGTTCTTACATGGTTCTTTAAAAGGCGTTGTGGTTCTACGAAGAGCCATCACCTACTGAAGAAGCGTTCTTTCATTTGAGGCGCCTTTACAGGTTCTTTTAAGAAGTCTTTTAAGGAAATGGTTCTTAAAATAACTTTTGTTTGAAATGTTCCTTGTGGATCCAAAATGGTGCCTTGAAGAACCATGTTTTACGGTTCTTTGAGACACCTTTATATGTTATGTGAAGAACACTTTTTCAGGAAATGATTTAAAAAAGAACCAATTCCTTGTTCTTGTTTGAAAGGTTCTTCGAGGAACCAGAAATAGTGCCTTAAAGAAGCCTTTTTGAAGATTCTTTGAGACACCCTAATAGCTTATTTGAAGCACTCTTTACGGAAATGATTCTTTAAAGAACCCTGAGTTGAAAGGTTCTTGGTGGAAACCCTTTTTATGTGAGCGCAGCTGAAAACAGTTATGCTGGTGAGAGAAGCTCTAGAACTGGCCTTCCTTTGAGCCTCAAGAAGAACAACATTAATATTTACAATATAAATCATTATTTATAACCTTGTCAATGTCTTGACTATATTTTATAGTCATTTTTTATATTCAATTGATATATAAAAATGTGACTTTTCATGGAGAACATCAAATTGCCTGGGTGACCCTACATTTTATCGCAAAGCAATCCAGCCACTCATTCTATGCTCTGTACCTGCAGCCGGTCCAGGCTCCTCCTACTCCAAGCAGCACCTCTCCTCTTCCTCAGTGTGAGGAGGAGGACTTGGAGGAGCAGCAGCTGAGGCAGAAGCTGCTCAAGATGACGAACAACATCAGCGACCACGAGCTGACCTCCGACGAGGATGAGGACGAGGCCGGCGGGCCGCTCTCCTCCCAAGAGATCCCCAGTTGGAGGAGCCCGGAGCGGGAGGCCACGCCCACCAGGATACCCACCAGACCCACATCCAGGACCAGCATCGTGCTCTGCAGGCTGGAGGAGGAGCGGCCCGAGACCCGCAAGGTACGCACAGGTTCAACGAGCAGAACACCAGAAGGTACGCACTGAAACGTCTCCATGCCAGGGGAGGTAAAACGGCCCGGCTCATGAAGTTTAAAACCACATCTGCAGGAATCCATCTGCAGCTCACACGAGTCATAAATCAAGTCGCGAGCAGCTTCTCCGAAAACAGAAAATGAAATAGAAGAATACCGATGTGCTGCGTGTGCGTAGCCGCCTGCGTAGCTCTCTGGCATGTCTTTCCCTAGAAGCTAACGGTGAGGAATGACATCGGCTGTTTTAACATCTCTGGCCTGTTTAAACGTCACGCTGTCTCTTTAAAGTTTCACCTAACACCAGCCAGCACAAGCCGGGGAGCTCTGGGGCGCGACCTTGTGACCTTGTGATGGTTTTGCAGACTGAAGGGAGCAAAGGTCGAGCGTAATGGACGTGTGGATCCCCCAGCAGCCTCTCTGTCCCGCTTAGAACCAAAGACGTTTACGGCGAGCTGTAAACGACAACGTGGCGCTCCGCTGTGCTACGTGTGTTTACCTCGCTGGGAACGCCTCCTGGAGCCATGCTACACGCCAGCTACACACCGGCTACACACCGACTACACAACAGCTACACACCGGCTACACACCAGCTACACAACAGCTACACACCAGCTACACGCCAGCTACACATCGGCTACACAACAGCTACACACCAGCTACACACCGGCTACACACCAGCTACACACCAGCTACACACCGGCTACACAACAGCTACACACCAGCTACACGCCAGCTACACACCGGCTACACAACAGCTACACACCAGCTACACACTGGCTACACACCAGCTACACATCGGCTACATACCAGCTACACACCAGCTACACACCAGCTACACACCGGTTTCACACCGGCTACACACCAGCTACACAACAGTTACACACCAGCTACACACCGGTTTCACACCGGCTACACACCGGCTACACACCAGCTGCTGTAATTTTATTTAATTTTGTTAAGGACTTTATGTTCAAAAAGAGTTTTTTGCTGGGAATCTTTGTTACATGTTATTCTGTGTCATCCTCCTCCTCCTCCTCCTCCTCCTCCTCCTCCTCCTCCTCCTCCTCCTCCTCCTCCTCCTCCTCCTCCTCATCATCATCATCATCATCATGACCCCCAATAAAGTGCACGGTGACGTTTTAATGTGAATCACCTCACGTTTGTCTCGTAGGCGAACCGCTCTCCAGGCAGCCTGGAGTGGAGGTGGCGCCCCCTAGAGGAGGGCTCCCAGACCGCCTTCAGAGGCTCAACGGCCTCTCTGGTGGAGCTGGAGGACCTGGTCGCTCAAACGGCCGCCGGCGTCCAGAGCGCCCAGAGCGAGGTAGGCCGAGACCCAGCTCGCGGCCCGTTGTATCTGTGTCACGCGGAAGTGAAGAAGAGTCTGTTTGTGTCCCGAGGTTTCCGACATCGAGAACAGGATCGCCGCCCTGAACGCTGCCGGCATGCCGGTGGATAAGAGAAGAAAGGTAAAGACGCTTGATGTCATGACAGGAACAAATACATTTACGCTTGTGGCAGCTAGGGGGGTGGAGTCTCCCATTTGGCCTCGGCTGCTGGCTGATTGGCAATTAGTCAGGAGCCGAGGCCAAATTGGAGACTCCACCCCCACAGCTGCCACAACACTCAATCATACATATCACATATAAATATCTAGTGTTTATATACTCCTGTTTATTTCAATACATTACATACAAAACATGTCTTTAAGCTGACAACCATACACCGTAGACACAGCTACAGGGTGCCTTGCTCAAGGACACATCGACTAGCGTGAGGTGGAAGCACCAACCCCCTGATTGATAGACAGACCTGCTGACCACTGACACTTATTTATTCTAAGCTTTACTAGTTTCTGCATGTTACTGCTGTCTGACCTCCAGGTTAGACGCTACATACATTTGTTAGACGTATAATCAAAATCAACCAGAAAGATCTTTTCTATCTCCTCAGCAGGTCTGTCTGTAGGTAGATATATTTCCCACATTCTCTTTTCTTTTTTCCCTTCCTCTTTTATTCCCTCTTTGCCGTCTTGCAGTCTGCGATCCCGATCCAAGCGAGAAGACTCTCCTACAACTTTCCCACAAGTAAGAGTCGACGCCGCCGGCCCCGAGCCTCCCGCCTGACTCGGAGCGTCTTATCTTCGTTAAACTCGGAACACGTGACGGATCTGTTCCACGAGCTGGTTGAACACTTGTGTCCGGTCGCTCTGCCGCTGGATAGCAGAGACTTAAAATCTCTACACCGGCATACCTTTTAGCATATTGTGCTATGGATACAGACATGTTTTCCAGACTCACTATCTGAGTTTAAAGAGAGAGAGAGTCATGGATGGAGACTGTAGCTGCTGTATGTTTGCAGGCGAGGTGGACAGGTTTGTGAGAAACTCCTTCTACAGGGGCTCCCTGACCCAGAGGACCCCAGTGGCTCGGCCCAAGACCAAGGCCACCTGTGCGGTATGACGCCACGATACGGTGTTGGGTGCTTTGAAGAGTTCAGTTCCAACTTCATTCAGCTACCATTTGAGAACAAATATCTATGAACAGAGTATTTATGGCAACAACAACAAGATTTCTATCTGCAAAGATATTGATCGGACAAAGAAAAGAAGTCAGATGTTTTGGGGAATACTTTAATGCTGAGAGTGAGATGAGGAGATTGATAGCGCTCTCACATCCGCACGTTAAGTGGAGAGCTAGTCAGGAAACCAAAGGTTCCATTGGACCCAAAGACTAATTTGTCTGATTTGCTCATTATCTTAAAAAAACAAAAGGCCCATTGCTCCGAAAATACTTACTCTCCCGGCAACAAACAGGAAACACATGAGTAATTACAGAGCAGCATGGGTCTGAGCTTCATTAGGCGCTATAGCTGCTGCCCACTCTGGTGGAGGCATATGACCGATGGGCCTTCGGAGGAATGGCTCTTTGTTTTCCAGGCTTTTGGTCCAATGGGAAAAGGCTTAGACCAGGGGCGTGTGTAGGATTCAAGGAAGGGGGGGCTGAGCCCCAAGGGGAGCGTCATGCCTTTCTTTGGGGGCAGAATTTCAGGTTCATAGGGATATTTTATGCTCATTTGGAGACTATCACTGAGATAAAGATGAACTAGTTCAGTGTCAAATATACCATTCAATGGTAAGAGAAAATCTTATAATAATATATATTAATGCAAAAAATAGAGAGATGTCGATAGTTATTTCTTGTATTTCGAATTCCCTCGTTCACAGTCTCTCTCGACAGTTTCTTAAGTTTCCTTTCATTTGCCTCAAGTAAAGACAAATGTAAGGAGGAAACAATCGTTAATAACTAGTTATAGACACATTCTGTAACTACCTGGATTCACAAGTTCCTTAGAGCTCTCCTCATTGGCTGTTCTCCTGGCGGTCGTTGATGAGAGACGTTACCTGGCAGAGTAAGAAAGTCGGCGCGGCAGCCTCCCCTAGGTCCTAGTGCCCGGGGAGTTTATCGTTAAGTATGATGACAGGCTATCGGATTGTAATTGGAAGGGGGAGAAAACATACAAACCAGAACACACATATCTAGCATGTTGGATATATAAATAACGTGTCCATGTGAGAAACAAATGTGTTGAAGCCCCCTTAAAATAGGCCTAACGACGCCCCTGGTTTTGACTATTGGGTTTGGGTATAATGGCCCCCACAACAATGCACACAGTCCCCCTGGAAACAGTGGAAAACGAGCTAGCATGGCTCTTTGGTAACGCAAATAAATCTCCCCAACACCTCCGAAGCTCACAAGTGAACGTGTCTGTAAGTAAAGGAATAGTTTCCCTCCTTTACACCAGGGGTGTTTCTATCCTCGGGTTAGAGAGCTTTAGGGCTGCTGGTTCTGGTGGAGTTTGTTTCCTTTGGGCCGAGCCAGGCTAGCTGTGCTAAGCTACGCTAAAGTAACTGGAAGCTTGTTGTAGCCTCACAGTGTGCAATAAGAGTGGTTTTGATTAGCTCGTCTCTTGGAGAGAAAGCAAATACGTTAATTTCCCAAAAGGTATCACACCATTTCCTAATATATATACAGTATATATTGTTCTGCAAATGGATGTCACTGTTGGAAAGGAACTCCTCACTGGGCTGCAACTTCTTCTCCTGGTGGATCGTCTGGTGGTGGATTTCCAATCAGGATTTGTCATGATTTTTAAATAATTTGCATTTCCTTTTAATTTTTGCTTCTTCTGTTTCAATCAGATTTATAAATTCTGGCGCCATTCTTGTATTTTTGAGAATGTATGATTAACTTTATTCAGTTGTTCAATTCAGCTAATATTACAATTAATTTAATTTAAAATGTACTACATGTTTTTGGACTGAATTTAAGTATACGGACGTTTATTATCTATTATAAGAATGTAAAGCACATGTTGCTCCTTTGTCTGCCAAGATGTCAGAAAAGCTCTTAAAATTAATTATCAAGATCTGAAAGACAGCCATGTCAAAATACTTGTCAGGTGTATCCTGTTAAAACAAAAGAAGTTAAATCTTCTTTAACTGTGAATGAGACTTTTGTTCTCCATGCTTCAGCTTTTAATCGTGTTTGTGCAATATGCAAACAAACCGGCTGCAGTCGTATCCAGCTGGAACAACAAGACCTGCTGAGTGATTTATCCTTTAATGTGCATAAGTTATGTAGTTAAGTTTATTTTCTTCAGCCTGAAGTGATCACTCACAGCACCATGATGCACACGTCATCAACAGGTGTGTTCACCTCACACGCCCCGTGGGTTCAGATCCTTATGGTGGCCTCTCGCTGCTACGAATGACTTCATGACTAACAATGAATCAGTTAACCCAATCAAAGCATGCAATGATTGATGATCTATTTGCTAATTACAGCCAGTCATCGTTTGTTTCTTTCCCGTCTCTCTCTCTCTCTTTGATTGCAGAAGCCAGTAATGATGCAGGACCAATAAGGAGGAGGCTGAGCATCATGTGACCACGTTTGTCATTAAGCTGATGTTAAACAGCAGAGAGCGTCAGCTGTGCTTACATTTATATTTATATTTGTTGTGCTATTTTACTTAGTGTGTACTTTATGATGTGCAGCCATACACATGCACATTAATGCACGTACACCGTACTCTGCTAAAGCTTTCACGTTTCCTGTTTTTTGAAAACTTTTTTTAAATGTAGTTTTCAACAACATAACCATATGTATTGTCATAGTCACTTCCTTTGTCAATGTTCCAGGAGTATGTCTTGGTACACGTGATATTCAGGAACACAACACACAAAGAACAACACACATCAAATGGTGCTCACTCCAAAAAGAAGAAGAAGAAGAAGAAGAAGAAGAAGAAGAAGAAGAAGAAGAAGAAGAAGAAGAAGAAGAAGAAGAAGAAGAAGAAGAAGAAGAAGAAGAAGAAGAAGAAGAGGGGAAATTTGGATAATAATGCAGACAAAATAATGAAATATAAATAATTAATTTAAATTAGAATTGTCGACTCCTGAGTGTAGTATTGTATGTGCTACACGTTTCCTGAAGTTGTTTGAAATTAAAACATTTCCAGATTAAAGCAACATTTTAAATGGTGCTATTTGCAGCCAGTCTAAAACATGTGCAATAACAAATAACATTTTAAATATATTTACATTATATTTTTAAAATTTATTTTCTTTCTTTTTTGTGATGTTTACTTAATATATACTTTCATCACAGTTGCTCGGCTACTTTCATACGGTTACTTAAATTGTGATGTATATGAATACAAATAAATATTTGCACTGATGCACATATGTATTATGGTACAATATTTAAATGCACTCTATAGTAAACGTGTGAATTATCTTTCTCCGTGTATTTATGCCAATGAGAGCTACTTCATCGACACACAATCAGTCATTTTATATTCAAGGCATTGTTTGGAAGAAGTGGGGTTGAATGAGGCGTGCGTCTTTGTGTTTGCATGTGTGAGTCTTTGTGTTTGCATGTGTGAGTCTTTGTGTTTGCATGTGTGCGTCTTTGTGTTTGCATGTGTGAGTCTTTGTGTTTGCATGTGTGAGTCTTTGTGTTTGCATGTGTGCGTCTTTGTGTTTGCATGTGTGAGTCTTTGTGTTTGCATGTGTGAGTCTTTGTGTTTGCGTGTGTGAGTCTTTGTGTTTGCATGTGTGAGTCTCTGTGTTTGCGTGTGTGAGTCTCTGAGTTTGCGTGTGTGAGTCTCTGAGTCTGCTCTGACCCCATGTTGCCCAGCGTTGGTCCAAGGTGAAGCATCACTTGTGGAGGTTTCCGTTTCCCGGGTGGATCCTCTCCTCATGGCGACCTCCTCCGGTCCCGGCGGCCCCTCCTCCGGCCCCTCCGCTCGGCGCCGGCTGCTCCTGTGTCTCCGTGGAGCCTGGCGGGCCAAGCGAGGCCCGGCGGGCCGGTTCCCATCACGGGAAAGCTGACAGCCGTCCCTGAAGGTCTCAGCCCAGTTCTAAATCAATCGGGAGTTAACTTCCTCTTTTTTTTAAAAGCCCACATTTGGAGCCATCGTGAGTGTCCGGAGATGACATGAGAGGATGTTGTTCAAAGAGCGAGTGACTCCATGCATGCTCAGCGAGTTTAACACTAAACAGATCATCAAGTATTCAGAGAGAATGGAAACAACTTCCCCGTTTGGGTTTACGGAGTGAACCCATAATCATTCATGTGATTTGTTTTTTAGAGGACTAAACCAGTATCTGCTCTTTCTTAGACACAGCAGCTACTGGTTTAGTCATTTAAAAAACAAATCTCATTAGTTTGATTCAGACCAAAGTGGTTTCAGGGTGAGTTATGACATTTGGTTTTGCTTCAGTTCGGGTCTAGACAGAAATATGCAGACTCTTTCTCTCTCTCCTTAACTTTTTGATCGCTCTGTATTTATCGTCTGAATATGAAAACATTTAGTTGACTTTTAATTTGACAAGAAGACTTGTAGTTATTTGTGGCCTGCATCCAACCACGCCCACTTTCTGTCTATGAACTGATTCGATTTTGTCAAGAGAAACAGAACCACTACCACCTCCCTCCACAGGGGGCGCCATAATCAACACAAATTGAGTTTGTGGTGTAGCTTTAAACACGAGTTGAACTTCAGATCTATTCAACATGTTGGTGCATGTGTCCACGTCTTAATTCCTACTATATTTAAATGTGCTTTAAGTCACTGTTGTCGTGGTTGTTTTATTTATTGTATCTGTGTTTATAGTGACAGTTACACAACCTCCAAGCAACTGACGGTAATGTTCTGTATACTCCAACTTCTTGGAGTATTACTCTTCATTACCTTCGTATTGAAAATGCGGAACGTAATGTTTTCATCGCTGTGTATTTGTATGCCTGCGTGCCTGTTATTCGCATTAGTCAAAAAGTATAAAACTGAATCGCATGAAATTTGGTGGGATGATTGGTTATTATCCGGGGACCATTTGATTATATTTTGGAATTGATCGGGTCAAAGGTCAAGATCATGAAAAGGTCAAAATATTATTTTTATCATAGCGCAATCAATTTGTATCCAATTGGCAACTCATGCCAAAATGTTCATAATGCAATGCCCAATCTTATGATATGCGAAGGTATGCCCTCTACCGATTGCCCGTTCTAGTTCCTGTATGTGTTTTCAAAATCAATAAAAAGAGATTGAAGCCAAATACATTAAATGAAGCTTCTTCACACATTAAGCTATTTAAATATTTTGTTCAATATCTATGCAACTATCTTCTTTTTTAAACAATGAAAACAAATCAGCTACTCAAATAAAAGTGGGAGTTCTTTATTTACTATCAAAGTATGTATCACAGATGTATCACTCACAGTATTATGCTACTCCCCCACTCAGGGACAAAGGAAACAATTCCCAATCCAGAACGCAGCAGCACATGGTCGCATACTGGGAATACTTACAGAATGGGTACTGTTCAAATTACATTTTTTAGTGTTTTTATTGAACTTGAAAAAGGAAACGTGGCAACCACACTCAACGGAACCGTTCTCCGGGTCTCTGGTTTCAGTCTGATCACAGGCAGGAGACCCTGAATGAGGATAATCTGAATCAGACCAACATCTGGCACGGACAGACACTTTAGGGGGTTGGTCCTGAACCCATTGAGGAAAAATCCATCCGACACGTGGAGCACGAGGACGTAACCTGCGTGAAGTCAAATAGTCTGAATACGTGTTTGAATGCAGTGGCGTGCCTCCAATCAATCAAACAACCAGCGATTCAGCATCTACAAGCATTTCCTTTTATTTATTCCAGATGTTCTTCATGTATACCAGCTGCCCGTGTGTCGGGAGGCGAGCATCCGTGCAGCGGACGGTCCCAGAGGTTCAGGGTCCAACTTTGCAACAGGACCCCAGAGGAGAGACGGTGTCTCTGCGACGCAGATCCACATGTGGCGTCTCCGTCCTCTCCGGCAGACCCCCCCGCTGCGCCGCCATACACTCCTGCACTCTGTGGGCTGAAAGCCGACCTCCGTTAGCGATCACGGGAGTTAAAGCTTCAAAGGACAACTGCCACCTCAGACCTTACAGCATGTGATCGTATGTTAGTGTTCTCATGGTCACACGGGCATCGCCTGCTCTCTAGTGGTGGGAGCGGCTGCGTTGAGGCTCACTCACCGACAGCGAGCAGCAGCTCGGGGACCTGGTCCCCCGACAGGGCCGACGTCTCCGTGAACAACAAGCCCCGATCATCGGCCAGACAGCGACCCTCCTGGAGGATGAACAAACAAATGAAAAGATGTCACAGATTAAGATGTGCAGTTGATGTCTTAAAAGATATATACTCTAGACTACCGTTCAAAAATTTGTGGTCAATAGAAACGTCCTTATTTTTCAATAATAATTGCTTTTTGTCAATGAAGATAACATTAAATTAATCATAAATACACTCTCTACGTTGTAAATGTGGTAAATGACTATTCTCTGGATCTTAATGAAATCTCTACATGAGTGTGTATAGAGGCCCATCTCCAGTGTGTGTAGAAACCCTCGAAAACCCTTTTTATGTGAGCGCAGCTGAAAGCAGTTATGCTGGTGAGAGAAGCTCTAAAACTGGCCTTCCTTTGAGCCACAAGCTTAAAGAACAACATGAATATTATAAATAAACATCATTATTTCTAACCTTGTTGATCATTGATGTCTTGACTATTTCATATACATTTGATAAATAAAGGGGAAGTTTTAATGGAAAACACAAAATTGTCTATATATATATAGATATATATATATATATATATATATATATATATATATATATATATATATATATATATATATATATATATATATATATATATATATATATATATGTATACACTACCGTTCAAAAAAATAAATTATATATATATATATATGTATATACACTACCGTTCCAAAGAAATAATTATATATATATATATATATATATATATATATATATATATATATATATATATATATATATATATATATATATATATATATATATATATATATATATATATATATATATGTCTGTACAGGTGTGTGTACCTGCACTGAGACGTGTCGACCCTGGGCCCGGTCCACCTTGTTGCCGACCAGCCACACGACGGTGGACCCGGGGACGTACTGCTTCTCCAGCTCTCTGAGCCACACTTGAGCTCTCACGAAGGTTTTCTACGGCGACACACACAACGCTCAGCGACCCCATGTGGCACAGAGCACAAGCACCGCGAGCCCCTCCCGTGTGTTCAGGTGTCGGCTCCTGGTGTGTTTACCCTCTGACTGACGTCGTAGACCAGGAGCGCCGCGTGGGCCCCTCTGTAGTACAGCGGGGTGACGCTGTGGTACTTCTCCGACCCCGCCGTGTCCCAGATCTCAAAGCGAAGAGTGGCATCACTCAGATGCACCGCCCGGGTCAGGTAGGCACCTGAGGGAGAGGAGGGGGAGGAGGGGGTGTCGGGTAATTGCAGCCTAATTGTCGCTGTAATTACCCTGTTGTGCACTGAATATATTTTCAAGATTTTAATAATAAAGTGAAACCTGTAAAAAGAAACAAAATTAGTTCAAATATTTGGTAATAAAGAGTTTTACGCTGCATATCTTTTCAAAACAATAATGTCCAACCTTTGCAAAACGAGTGCAGATATGTGTGAGTGTTATCAATATTTTACGCTGCAATGAGTTCTCCACTAAACCTTTTATTAAAACGGGGTTACAGGCTTGATCAAAGTTGAGCTTTTATTTTGAAGGGCAACAGCAGCAACGCCGAACTCACGGACCTGGCAAGTCGCCAAGAATCTCGGCTGTCACGCATGCGCAGCGTAGACTGTGCACGCCGTAACGTAAACCTGTACACTAAAGTACAGACATGTCACTCGTTATTTATGAATGTTTTATGTCTGTGTACTTTTATAATATGTGAAGTTCTAAATAAAGGTCTTGAAATAAAAAAAAAATCAGCATTTCCCCTTGCACCCCACCTGTAATGCCTTGGCGCACCACTAGAGGGGCGCGCCCCACAGTTTGTGACATCATTACCTTCGCATTGAAAATGCGGAAGGTAATGTTTTGATCACCGTGTATTTGTATGTGTGCGTGCGTGTTATTCGAATAAGTCAAAAAGTATTCAACCAAATCGCATGAAATGTGGTGGGATGATTTTTTATTATCCGGGGAACATTTGATTAGATTTTGCGATCGATCGGGTCAAAGGTCAAAGGTAAAGGTCATGAAAAGCTCAACATCTTATTTTTAACATAGCGTGGTCAGTTTTTTATCCAATTGGCATGCAACTAATGCCAACATGTTTATAATTCAATGCCCAATCTTGTGATATCCGAAGGTATGCGCTCTACCAAGTGCCCGTTCTAGTTTTTTTGTAATCAGTAGATATGAACATGTGTATGAAACACACTAATGGCCATTTCCACCGCTTCCAATCTTCATGCTAAGCTAGGCTAAGCTAGCTACTGCGACTGTAGTTTCCTATTCAGTTACCTCGTATACATGAAAGTGATCTACCGTTAGATCTTCTAATCCAAGCACGGCATTTTCAAAACATTTAAGAAATATTTAGTTTTCTACTCAGTATCAATGTCCTTGTGTGAGCTCTGAGTGTCGTATACTCACAGCCCACCGTGGGTGACGTGCTCCTGTACTCATCCGTGGCGAATCGCAGTGCCAGGCTGGACTTTCCCACACCGGAGCTTCCCAGTAGCACCATCTTCACCCGGAGAGTCTGCCCTGGTCTACTGGAGGTGTCACTGCGGAGCCGGGCTCCTCCTCCTGGACCCCCGGGGAGCTTTTCTCCCATCAAAAGTTCCCTTCACTCCAAAAGAGTGAGAGATTACAGACGGATAAGAGAGGGAAAATGCCCAAGAAGGCCTCGATTCAGCGGTCAGTGTCTTTCCTGTTCAGCAGCAACAGCTTCTCCAGACGGCAGAGGAGAGTTCATGTTCTTCTTTGTTGTGCTTTCCCGTGTTACAATAAAATAAATGTAAAACCAAAGTCCAGTCCTGGAAACATTTCACTTCCTTATACACACACACAACTAGGCCATAAACCCTTCCAGGCCACTTTATTATGAACTACACTTAGGGCCTTTTTAAGGTGTGCAAACATTACATAATTTGTTTTCAAAATGTTTTGGTTGTCTTCTTCTCGTCCACCGAGCTATTATAATGCAACTGCAACGTGTCAGACACAAACAGAAGTCGACTTTTCTTTTTTAATAAAGAGAAACAAGTTATTTAACAAATCCTTGTTACTTTTAATATAATGATTTACATATTAATTTCCTCTAAAAACTAGATGCCATTATAAATTACACTCATGTCCCTTTTACTTGAGTTCACATAGACTGCAGCGTTGCTATCTCATTGCAATATACTACATCAACACCAGAGGGCGCCATTGCATCACCCCAGTTGGTAATAATAAAGGTTCAGTCGACGAACGTGTGATCAATCCATCCGCTGAAGTTTTTATATTTGTAAATCATCACCACGTCTTATTAAGATTTTAAAATAAACAAATATTGGCATTCCGAAAAGTTATTTGCTGAAAAAAGAAGAATATGTCCCAATTAGCACCACAAATACAACATGTGAATGATCATATAATAAAACAAACTATTAGATCCATCCCCTTAATCAAAATATAAGTGTATACAAATATGCAAAACAATTTCATATAAAAAAACGTATACTTAGATAGGAAGTATAACTTTGATGAGAGTGTAAACATAACACAACGGGGTTTCAGAAGTTCCAAACTGACAGTGATACCACACACAAAGCATCTGGTGACGTCACTATCAACTCTCCATTGACACGCTATATATCGCGCCATTACATCAAGAGTCCGGGATCTGCACTGAGCCCATTGTTGGTCTCTCGAGCAGCTCCAGGCTGTGTGCAGAGTTCGCTGGTCATCCTTATAAATAGCTCAGGGGTTATGAGAGCTGCGGCTTCTGGCTGAAACTCAACCCCGCGGACGGAGCGCGCGTCCAGCGGGGGATGCTGCGTTCACGTGCTTTGCGTAAACTG
The DNA here is from genome assembly GCA_036178185.1 of Liparis tanakae. Lineage (NCBI taxonomy): Eukaryota > Metazoa > Chordata > Actinopteri > Perciformes > Liparidae > Liparis > Liparis tanakae. The sequence goes on from CM070107.1 coordinate 2,566,131, forward strand.
GGCGCACCGAATCAACACGCGGTGTTTTAATGTGGGAAAAACGTGTGTGATTTATTTAAGTCAATGACATACTAGACTTCCATAACATATCACCCCCCCAAAAAAACATGCCATAAAGCAACAGACTGTCTGTGATATCAGGTAGTTACTTTCCAAAGGAGAACATAAATTCAAGTGGACGTGAGGGGACGTGTCCGTGTGTTGCCTCTCGGTGATAGTAGCCGAGGATGACTGCAGCTCATTGGGGCAGCTACCATGCAAAATGACTTTACTAATTGACCAGCGTTTCTATTGTGTCACATATGTCCGACACCAAGTGAAGGCGTCTTGATTGAGTGCCGATTTTGAAGTCCGTCAGTGTGACAGGTTCGAGGTTCTGGTGTGAGTCCGTCAGGTGGGGCAGTCCGACCGCACGAGGCAGTTCAACACGTCACAAAGTTCCGCTCCAGTTAAAGTGTTTTAATGTCGCTGTTTGTCACATCTATTCACTCAAAGACAGACGGGCAGCGGAGACGCTTCAAAGGGGCGTAGTGAACGGTTCCGACTGAACTGGCACGTAAACGCACCAGAGGCGCACGTGGAGCCGACGCAGTTTGAACCGGACCGCCTCGCGAGCTCCTGCGTCGTGCCAGAAACACATGAAGAAGTGTAGCAAGAAAAGGAAAAGAAAAGAAAGCAGAAAGGAAACGGATGCATGATAATGAGCCACGCGGTGAACGCGACCACGCGCGCTTTGTTGTTTCGGGTTTTGTTTTGTAATCTCCTCTCGTCCACTTTGATGTTTTAGCGACACACGAGAGTCGCGAGCGAGGAGTTTTTGCTCACGTGACGTCACGGCTGGGTTTTGGGATTATTCGGCGCGCTCTTTGGACCACAAAGTGGGACTTTTTTCCTCTTTTTTTTAACCGACGGCGAGTGGACAAGTATCCGAGAAACGAAAGCTGATGGGGACTCAGGGCACCGGGCGGAAAAGGTCCTCCAAGAAGGAGAAGTCGACGGCGGAGGACGATGCCCTCAACCTCATCGCGAGGGACGTGAGTGGACGAGTTTACTTTCATTTATTCAGAGGCTCAACATGTCGAATGAATCCCTCCATGTCCGCTCTAGGGTAAAGAGTCCGAGGACTGGCGCTCCTTGCGGAACATATGAGCCCAAAACCTGCATGGCGCACGTACGCGCACACGTACGCGCACGCGCACCAGTCACAAATAGCCCTCCGCTGTCTGCCCCGTTGACTGTAAATTCCATCAGCGCCTCTGAGACGTTAGATGTCCGGACTGTAATTCAATTCACTTTTTCAATTCAATTGAGTTTATTTTGTTTAGTCCATTTTCATAAATTTCTAATGTGTCCCAGAGTTCTTTACAGTCTGCACACGTAGACGTCCCTGACCCACTTCCTGTATGAACGTGTGGGGACTTGTGTTGCCTGGAGACACAGTTGCATGCAGGCTGTGCGTTTTATTAGTTTCAACTCTATTCCAGAGCTGAACACTATAGAATGAAGAAGCTGAAGACTTGTTGTACTTCCTGTACATGTTCATGTCAACAGGACACAGACGTAACATCATTAAAGAAAGAAAGATGATCTGCTGATAATGCACACACACAAACAAATACCTTGGATACTCCTTTTTATTTTTAAATAAGCAGTATCCACTTTACGTGAACATAACAGTTTGATTGATAAGAATATAACCACAGTTTGACAGTGTTTGACTTTTATTGTTTAACTGATCTATCATTCATTCATATATTGCAACCAAATAATATAGTAAATCTATCATTACTATATTGTACACTTGGACATTATAGTGTGATGGTAGTAATCCTCCTAGTTAGATCTCTATCTTAGTTTTCTTTTCTTCTTTTTTCTTCTTTGGTTTATTTGATACGGGACAGTTGGAGCACATTAATAAAAACATTTCTGTAAATGTGAGTTATTATCCGAGAGGCGTTTTTTCCATCTGTAGCCCCAAGAGATCAGCTGTCATAAAACAAACCTAAAAACACAAGTACTAACAAGACATCGCAAATAAGATAAGGGACCGAATGTTAAAATGGACAGAATAAAAACATGCGAGAGAAAAATAGAAGCATGCAGAGTAAATGAAATGTGTAACATCAGACCGACAGGTAAACAGCAACAAGAGTTCTTGCTATTCTGACCTGCAGAGGACTCAAAAGGTTTCAGCCTTTCATGTCCTCCAGTCTTCTCCCCTCAATGATACACGACCCAACGCGTCACACAGTCATGTCGAGACGAGTTTACACCCTTTCAAGAGCTCTAATCTCTCTATTGTGATGTGTCTGGTGTGTTTGAGGGTAAGTTAATGTTTTGTGTGCCAGGAATAATCAACTCGGGTGTCGTCAGCCTCCTTTTAAAAAAAAAAAGTGACACCCTGCACGCTTTTGAAAACACGGGGCGGAAAATCAATATTTGTGTTTTGATAACAAAGATAAACCCCGAGCACATGTCCAGAACCAAAGCACCGACAGCAGTGGACCTGTGGGCCAGTCTTTTGTCAAACCTCGTGTTCTTAGTCGGGTTCACATGGTTCCGGGGTGAGGATACGTGGAGCGCGTGATGTTGTGAAGTCCCCCAGCGTCACGCAGCAGCAGCTGCCGTGTGAACGATACGCAGCGCTGCTTCCTTTACTCGTCTTACGGTTGATTGGTGTTAGCCTGGTACAGATGCTAAAGTAGACGCTACACGTCTGTTTTCATTCTATGATCAAGTTGTCGTCATTAATCTGTAGTTATGTTTTAAAACATTTTATTAACCTAAGTTAAAGCCATAGGCTGGACATTTCCCACCAAGTCTCCCCTAATGCATTTACAAACTAGAACGGGCACTCGGTAGAGCACTTACGTTCGCATATCACATGATTGGGCATTGAGTTATGAACATGTTGGCATTAGTTGCCTGACAATTGGATACAAATTGACCGCGCTATGGTAAAAAGAAGACGTTGACCTTTTCATGACCTTGACCTTTGACCCGATCGATCCCTAATCAAATGGTCCCCAAATAATAATCTATCATCCCACCAAATTCAGCGATTCAGTTTAATACTTTTTGAGTTATGCGAGTAACACGCATACAAATAAATAAACTACAACGGGCACTCAGTAGAGCGCATACCTTCGCATATCACAAGATTGGGCATGAATTCTGAACATAACAATTGACTGTGTTATGGTAAAAAGAGGATTTTTACCTTTTCATGACCTTGACCTTGACCTTTGACCTGATCAATCCCTATATAAAATCAAATGGTCCCTATATAATAACCAATCCCACCTAATTTCATGCGATTCGGTTTAATACTTTTTGACTTATGCGAATAACACGCATACAAATACACAGCGATCAAAACATTACCAACAATGAATGAACCCACATGGGCCCTGCTGCTGGTTTACGCAGCTAAATCTGTGTTTGTTATTATTATTTCAGCGAGGTGATGAGTGTAAAAACCTGAATGCCGCCATGGCCCCGATTTCAGGGCGGCTTCCCCTCCGTTTCTGGGAGGAAGTGTCAGTGCTCACCCCAAATGTTCCGTGCCACTCTTCCCTGACATGCTCTCCGTTGTCAGCACTTCTCAGCACTTACGCTGTGGTTTTAAATCAGTCTACCGAGGTCGGGCTGTTGTGAATGTTGTTGAACGTCTCCTCGGCTTTCATTTACACGGCGGCGCGAGAGGATCTGAGGTTGCACATTCCTGTGGCCGCCCATCGTTGGGTCCATGTGGTCCAGGAGGGATGAGGAGTTAAGGCTGGAGCATACTTCTACAACAGCGTAAATCTCTGTGTAAATCGTACAAAATCATACGAGGGCTCAGGTCGGGCTCGGACGTCGGGGTATTAATGCAGCGGGACAATGGGAAAAAAAACGTTGTGTTTTAAGGCAGCTGCTATGGATTATACACTAAATAAATTGCGAAATGAAACTAGAACGCATCACAGTTTAAGTTGTATTAGTATTGGTTGATTCAGATCGATACAAATGGATTATTAAGTGGTGGGAAATGAATATGAATGCTTTATGTGCACGCCCAACCAGGAAAGCGATACAAAAAAAGGAGAAGGAGAGATCTTTCTCCCAGGATCACCACTTCTGCCCTGCATCGCCTTCTTTTCGCGGACATATTTGTCGCGCAGTTTCCTCCACATTTTCAGGCATAGGTCCACCGCCAAAACCACGTTGGAGGAGATCTCCCTCCACGAATTTGAGGCCATCTGCGCGTCCTTATAACCCGCCATCGACGGGTAGGCTTGTGTAGATTTTTGACACGTGGGTAGAAAAAGGGGTCGACGCACGCAAGGTGTGAAAAAGCTTGCAAGAAGCTTGCAAGGGGTGAAAAAGCTTGTGTATCTCTCCTCCGTCACCTCAGACATTCTCCGTCACTCGCCACTTTCAAAACGGCGCTTGAAACACATTTATGTAAATCTGCTTGTAGCCTGATACTAATCTCGTCTTTCTCTTGTTTTGTTGTTGCTTCTATTGTTTGTGCGACCGGGTCAGTGGTTAGCAGGTCAGTGGTTAGCAGGTCAGTGGTTAGCAGGTCAGTGGTTAGCAGGTCAGTGGTTAGCAGGTCAGTGGTTAGCAGGTTAGTGGTTAGCAGGTCAGTGGTTAGCAGGTCAGTGGTTAGCAGGTCAGTGGTTAGCAGGTCAGTGGTTAGCAGGTCAGTGGTTAGCAGGTCAGTGGTTAGCAGGTTAGTGGTTAGCAGGTCAGTGGTTAGCAGGTCAGTGGTTAGCAGGTCAGTGGTTAGCAGGTCAGTGGTTAGCAGGTCAGTGGTTAGCAGGTCAGTGGTTGGCAGGTCAGTGGTTGGCAGGTCAGTGGCTGGCAGGTTCGATCCCCGCTAGCCCTCGTCGATGTGTCCTCGATCGAGACGCTTAACCCCAAAGTCTCTTTGGATAAAAGCGTCAGCTAAATGTAAAGTTAGCGTTGCCATGTAAAGTGAATTGAGTCCCTTTTTTGGAGCTGTATACAAATAAACTATATTATTATTTGAGGCCCAAACCGTCCTCTCACATTTGTGCAACAATGGAGACCGTCTGTGCCTTTAAGGGGCCGAGAGGGTCGAGTCCCTCACTGGCGGTCCTGTGACAGGTCGGTATGCCGGCCCTGATGAGTTGGCCCATTCCGCACAAGAGCTTTAAAAATAGACCCTCCGGAAAGATCAGCTGTTGCTGCACCCTAGTTTTAGATGTGTGTGTGGGGGATGGGGGGGGGGGGGGGTTGTGGCCATCCCACCAGCCCTGGACATGCTTGTATGAAAGCCCGTCTGTGGAGGAGGGTTGGTAGTTTGAAGCTGCCGTCGTGGCCACGCCTCCCAACTCCCTTCAGTGTCCATCGGGGCCGAGCCGTCGACTAAACCAGAAGAACACCGGACCAGCGGGGCTTTAGGGAGGAAAACGCTCGTAAACATTCATTAGTAGCATCGCCCCGTACACCCCGGCACGTTCGCTCCGCTCGGCAACAGCCAACCGACTTGTGACTCCGTCACCTCGAGCTAATCACTCTACATCCAGACTGTCTGCTGTCCTGGCTCCTGATTGGTGGAATCAGCTCCCCACTGACATCAGGACAAACTGAAAACACATCTTTAGACTATATCTGTATTAAAACGCAGATTAGCGCTTCAGTGGCTCTTACATATCTCTTATTATGGTACTTTTGTAGTTTGACTATGTTGAGCAAATGTTACTTTCTGTATTCTTGTTGTTCTTAGTTTGTACTCCAGGTTGATGCACTTATTGTAAGTCGCTTTGGATAAAAGCGTCTGCTAAATGACGTGTGATGTAATGGAGTGAGCCTACTGTAGCTGACCTTCTAGATTGTGACAGGGCGTTGGTGAACGCTCGAGTCCGGTCGAGGCGTTGCGCGGTCTGCTATGTCTTTAACCCTTTGTGTCACGCGTGGAGAGGACCCAAACGCAGACAACGGTGCAAAGAGACTAAATCCTTTTCTAAACCGAGGGATCTCAGGAGATTACCAGGGATCGAAACGGGACAACCGACACTGGCAGGAGACAATCGGGGTTTGAATACTCGGGGAAGGGGCCGGCGATCAGATACGGGAGGAAACAATCAGGCGGACAGGAAGTGAAGGAAACCCGAGGACGCTTTGAGCAGACGGGGACATGCACACCGTTCAGCGGAGGAGATTATGATGCATTCAAGCTCTATTCGGCAACAAAAAAAAGGGGCGAAACGGAAACCACATTCAAATATGTTATAAAATGTAGGGTTGGTTTTTAGTAAGAAACATAAATAAATACAGTCGTTTGAAGATGTTTGCATAGCCATTTAGAATAGAGGTTAGAAAGACAATGATGACCTGTTTAACCTCCTAACTCTAGCTCTAAGCACCGTACAATACATCATTAATATGACCAATATTTCTTTCAATCAAAGCATGTATTTGAATCAAAATATATATTTTTTATTTCCTAATCATTACCATCGCATTCCGCGGAAGGTTATGTTTTGATCGCTATTTATTTATTTATTTGTGTGTGTTTGTGTGTTATTCGCATAACTCAAAAAGTATTAAACCGAATCGCATGCCATTCGGTGGGATGATTGTTCATTATCCGGGGACCATTTGGTTTGATTTGGGGATCGATCGGGTCAAAGGTCGAGGTCATGAACAGGTCAAAATCTTCTTTTTACCATAGCGTGGTACATTTTTATCCAATTGACAACTAATGCCAACATGTTCACATGACATCGAGCTCCCCACACTCTCATGCCAAGTACCAACAACGTGGCTGTGGCGAAGGTATGCGCTCTACCGAGTGCCCGTTCTAGTCTGACGTGTTTTTATTTGACAGAACCAGCAAAGAAAATCCCAATTAAAAGCATCTCTATGCATTACGTTGATTTCAAAGATGTGATGAAACGCCTCTATCGAGATGTTCCCCTCACACAGCAGGGCGAGGATAAGCAATTAATACGCAATTAAAAAGCTTTTCACGAGGAGGCGAGTCCAGAGACAGCCGGTAGGTCAGGATCACCGCTTCACAGGAGTGTAGACGTCTTTATTGAAGGCGGACAGCTGTGACTGCCGTTCCATTTGGAGCATCCATTCAAGGTCCCCTGAGGATGGACCTGTTGGGATAAGTGCAGGCTCTGCAGGCTTTTCTAACAGGCACACCTGCCATTGCTTATTTACTTGTCTTCTGGTCTAATAGCCGTACCGCTCAGCTGTGCGGTCCACTCTGAAGAGCAGGCCAAATGCAGCTTTTAGTTTGGGTCATTTAACAACCAGTTCATCACAAAGCTCTGAACACAAGAGGTGAATGAAGTTATGACATAGGTTTGTCTGATGTCCGACATTACGGGGCCACTTTGCTGAAATATGGACAACGAGAATCAAGAAAGTAACTCTTCTTGAGAAGGCCAAACTACAAAAATACCCCAAGAAATACCACGAGTAATACCGTAAGTAATACATGTGTAATATATGATATGCTATATACCTTTATGCGTCCCGCAGTGGGGACATTTTTATAAAATCACAGCACATCAGAGCATTAATACAAATAATTATAAAAAACTATATACTAAAAACTAAATGCTAATACTAAATATACAGGGGGGAAACAAAGTAAAGTTCTGAGTAATGTATTGAGTTTGCCAGGATCTCCAGCGAGTAGTACTTATCTCCATAAGTAATACATGTGTAATACCATAAGTAATCATCCCATCATCCATCTCTTCAACCCACGTGTGGTTTATTGCTACGCCATGTTGGATGGACCGGCGTGGCTGAGACGCAGAAACATTTATTTAAAATTGTGTTTGACACATAAAGGAGAAAGAACACGTTGGACACGTCAGCGGAGCAAGAGGCTCCTATTTCCATCGCTCGAGTGGAAAGTGGCAGGCGGGCACGGACTGCGAGGGCGTCGACCAGTGCACCTGCTGTTGTAGTTCACGGGCATCAGGCCCGAGTGTAAAGGGGCTGAGGGAAGTGTAACCAGCAGGGCCATGACGAGAGGCTTCAGACCCAGCCAGATCCAAGACGTCTGAGACGTGGAGGCACAAAGACTCCAGGGAGGAAGCAGAGTTAGTAATGTGTGATGGAGAGATGTAAATTCATCCATAAGGAGAGAGAGGAGAGGAGAGAGGTGCTCAGTTTATCCTTAGCGTCCCCCAGCAGCCTCTCAGCCTATAGCAGCATCTCTAGGTCTGGACCAGGTGAACCTGATTTAACTATCAGACCATCAGGAGGAAAGTCTTCAGGCTACATGAGGGGACTGTCTGCCTCCAGGACTTCAGTATCCTGCTGCCTTCAGGCGGCTGCAGGGATTCAGGGAACTGACGGAGGAGCTAATCATTCCGTATTAAGCCGACGATAACGGACAGATTAACACGTGAAACCTGGAATGGCCACCAGGCCAGTGGGCATTCCAGCCCATCTACTGGTTGGAGAGTGATTTAATTGCAGTCGTTTATTCCCATTTCAAGAATTATTCCAGATGTCGTGGGCTCCAGGAACGGACCCGACGTGGTCCTGAGATGTTTATTCACGACGATGCCCAACGGTTAGCTTTGCTGTCCCTCTTTTGAAGGAACCTTCCGCTCTGCAAGTCGACTACATTTCACAACTTACCAATGGTGCAACTCGTGTGACCGACTGGTGCAGCCGTTGAAACGTCATAGGCTGAATATAATAACCTTGTTTGGTTGAAGGAATCAATGGATTGATGCATGGATACACTGAGGTTTTTTAAAATCTGTATCGTCAGAGTGGGAGAGCTTCACAGCTGGTGCTCTGTAACTCAATCTCTGGTTTGAGTTTTAAAATATTTGTCCTTGGTTTAACTTTCTTTTTTTTTCTTCCTTTATTTTTAAAGCTACCGGATATTTCATGTGCTGTGCTGACTTTCATAATGAGCACACACTGATGTTTGCTATTCTTGGGTCTTTGCCAATTGTGTGGTTAAAGATGTTTGAGCAAAGGCCACGGGGCCAGAGGGCCGATGGAGCCACAGCCACGTCCCTGTTGCATGAAAGGAACATATCGATACTCCAATCTGACTTAAAGTTGTTACTGTAAAGTTTGAGTCCTTTCTATACTTTGACCAAAATACCTGCAAAACTACTGACACAAGTTCAATGCTACTACAGCTACTATAGCTCATACCTGCAAACTTGTCATCTTGGCGGAATTCGCCGTTTTGATATCAAAATAGGTCACCCACGTGAATCGTGTAGATCCGAAGAGTTTTTGTTTTGGGTAGGGGGTAAATTGGACGGCCGGCGTTTATGAGATTGGAGTGAGACATGGAGAACATGCGATGTGGTGATCTTCGCAATAAAATATCTTTGATGGGACACGTCGAAGGAACAGGCTCCTGGAACAGTCATGGAACAGAATCATGGAACAGGCTCAAAGCTCAGCAGAGCACACAAGTAAAAAAAGTTGTTCATCAATGGCTTTAACCATATTATATATAATGATAATTTAAAGTTGTTATTACTATTACTATATTATTACTATTATTAGGGCCCGATCACTGAATTATTCTGGACCAACAAAAAGTCACCTGCACCCCCGTTGTCACCTTTTTCACCCCTCATGAGTTTGCAGGTATGACAGCTGCTAATGCTACGACAGTTACTACAGCTACTACAGCTACTAATTCTACTACAGCTACGACGGCTACTACAGCTACTAATGCTACGACAGCTACTACAGCTACGAAGGTTACTACAGCTACTAATGCTACTACAGCTACGACTGCTACTACAGCTACTAATGCTACGACTGCTACTACAGCTACTAATGCTACGACGGCTACTACAGCTACTAATGCTACGACGGCTACTACAGCTACGACGGCTACTACAGCTACTAATGCTACTACAGCTACGACAGCTACTACAGCTACTAATGCTACTACAGCTATGAAGGCTACTACAGCTACTAATGCTACTATAGCTGCGATGGCTACTACAGCTACTAATGCTACGAAGGCTACTACAGCTACGACGGCTACTTCAGCTACTAATGCTACGACAGCTACTACAGCTACAAAGGCACTACAGCTACGACTGCTACTACAGCTACTAATGCTACGACGGCTACAGCTACGACGGCTACTACAGCTACTAATGCTACTACAGCTACGACGGCTACTACAGCTACTAATGCTACTACAGCTACGAAGGCTACTACAGCTACTAATGCTACTATAGCTGCGACGGCTACTACAGCTACTAATGCTACGACGGCTACTACAGCTACTAATGCTACTACAGCTGCGACGGCTACTACAGCTACTAATGCTACTACAGCTACGACTGCTACTACAGCTACTAATGCTACGACTGCTACTACAGCTACTAATGCTACGACGGCTACTACAGCTACGACGGCTACTACAGCTACTAATGCTACTACAGCTACGACGGCTACTACAGCTACTAATGCTACTACAGCTACGTAGGCTACTACAGCTACTAATGCTACGTCAGCTACGTAGTCTACTACAGCTACTAATGCTACGACAGCTACTACAGCTACGAAGGCTACTACAGCTACGAAGGCTACTACACCTACGACGGCTACTACAGCTACTAATGCTACTACAGCTACGACGGCTACTACAGCTACTAATGCTACGACAGCTACTACAGCTACAAAGGCTACTACAGCTACGACCGCTACTACAGCTACTAATGCTACGACAGCTACTACAGCTACGAAGGCTACTACAGCTACTACAGCTACTACAGCTACTACAGTTACTACGCTACTACAGCTACTACGCTACTACAGCTACTACGCTACTACAGCTACTACGTTATTACGCTACTACAGCTGCTACTACCACTACTACAGCTACTACAGTTACTATGCTACTACAGCTACTAAAGCTACTACCGCTACTATCGCTACTGCAGCTACTACAGCTACTATGCTACTACAGCTACTACAGTTACTATGCTACTACAGCTACTACGCTACTACCGCTACTACAGCTACTACTGCTACTACCACTACTACAGCTACTACAGTTACTATGCTACTATAGCTACTACAGCTACTATGCTACCACAGCTGACCTCTAGCGCCCCCTGAATCAACAGAGAATGGACGAGGGGTTTATGTTCAACAACATAAGTCCCCATTTAAAGGAGGTATCCAGTTATCATTAGTGAAGTGCATGTGTGGCTAAACTGGCACTCTACATTGAGGTGGAAGCTGAGATAATGATTAGTGTGCACTGTCCCTCGTGAATAAATAAATCCAATAAATATAACTCCAAGACAATCGGGCGAGTGAAAGGATTACTGTTGAGCTCAGCCGATTCCTCAGGTTTCCGTTGATGGTTTGTTTTCATGAGTCTTTGAGGGCTCGGCCAACACTGGGGATTAAGTCTCCAGGTTGGTGCTCAGTTAAGCGTCAAAGAATTGAGTATTTAGAGAGGTTTAGTCTGGGGGGCTCGTGAGGAAGGAGACGCCCACCACACAATCCCCTGTTTCATTCTCCCAGTCACCCTGGGCTCCGGCCCTCACGGAGCCACGTTAATCTGGAATAGGACAAACAACTGAAGAAATAGTGAACTCTTGTAACTCCCTACAAGAATATGGATCTACTGCTTGTTTAGATGTGTTAAATGTTCTTCACCTCGTTAAATATGGCACTAGTGTCGCCCAGAGTATTGATGTTTTCCAGTGAACTCCCATTATGCCACGAACACCTAAACAAACGTTAATGGTCCAAACTAATTACTTGTGTGTGTGTGTGTGTGTGTGTGTGTGTGTGTGTGTGTGTGTGTGTGCGCACAAACCAGCGGCTTCAGTTTGGCTCGGCTCGCCTGACTCGCAGCTCCTTTAAAGGAAGCGGAGGCTCTGCATTCTCTGGCTTCCTCTTGATGACATCATCACTGCCCCGTTCAGATTGTTATCACACACTACTTCCTGTTTCCTCCTCCGGGGGCCGAGTTCTCTTTCTACAATTTAAGGAACCATGGGGGGTTGGAGGGGATTCAGTGCAGGTAATACAACTGATGGACTTGGGTACACTGAGGGTGGGGATGCACTCATCAAGCAGTAAGGATGCTACCAGCATGTAGCATGTAGCATGTGCCCAAAGCAGCAGCCACTACTGATGGATTTATTGGTGCTGCTGTAAAGATGCTTTCTAAAGTTTTCATTCCAGAGTTCAAAATTCACTTTCTTTATTTATTTGTTCCTACTTCTTTTCAGTAATAAATCTCTTCATCTCCTCCTCTCACCTCTCCTGACCTGAAGGTCTCTCTCACCCTCAGCATGCGTTTGAGAAGCCACAATGTGGCTCCCGTGCAGCCACTGTGGCACCACGCCTGGCTGCAAGGCGAGGTTAACCATGCGGACGTGCTGCCAGTCTGTTAAAAACCTGTTTAACGGTCATGATCATGTATTCCCCTTGATTGTTTGTCTATGGTGACTTTGCTGGAGACACATCGGGGCTTCACCCTCCAATTCAGGGCGGGCAATTATTCTTTCCAGTGGGCCACATGAGGAACAGCAAATATTGTGGAGGGCCGGGCCAACCGCCTGAACTCATTTATGGATAACATTGATTGTATTTCTTTGTAAAAAGCGCTACATTGCATTGTTTTGACAAGCTGTGACTTGTTAGAGTACATTTTATTATTATTTAATGAAAAGTGAGAGGGCCTTACAAGAAATGTCATTATTCAATCAATGATTTATTTTTTTAAACAATGGCACACAAAATAATAATGTTTTTACCATTTGCTCTCAGGCTGGGCGGGATACCAGTTTCACATTTCCGTAAACCAAAAGTGAGCCTGGCGACCACTATTTAAAGTTGAAATAGTGGTCGCCAGGCGGACCTTTTTGTTTCTGAAGCCGTGTTCATACACGGCTTGCTCAGTTTCCCTTGTAGCACCGATGTCTACGACACTGCAAGACGCCCGCAGCGCCGCGCGGAGCACAGCTGTGTGCGGCCGCACCGGGCTCGAGGAGCGGGGCGGTAAAATGAAACCCTGAGTCGTTCCTGTCGCGAGTAAAATAAAGCGTGTGAAGTCGGTGGATCCCTGGAGCGCCGGCTCCCCTTACTGCACCTCGGCAGTGTGCCTCTGAGCAAGGCATTTCACCGCTCCTGCTCGGGTGTCATTAGCCTTAGAGGCCAAGTAAACCAGAATGTCTTGTCTCTCCTGTCACAGAGGTTCCTCTGCAGCGGACCTCGTGTTCAGAGCTGCTTTGTCTCACTTCTGGCCTCCCGTCACGTTTCAGAGCTGCAACATAAACTGCTGCTGCCTGAAGCGCCATTATCAAGCGACAGGAAGCTTCCTATTATTCCCACACAGGAAATGACGAGGACACCACACTTATTATGATCCTTATTCAAAAGGGACCATGTACAGTTAAAACACAAATGTCCCTATGGGATGCTCTGGACCAGATTGGAGCTTCAGATAATGTGTATCTGTAGTCCCTGGAGAGACCAGAATTCACATAAAACAATCCAATCCAATTCAGTTTATTTGTATAGCCTATTTTCACAAATTACAAACACTTTACAATCTGTACACATAGACATCCCTGACCTTTGACCTTTGACCTCACATCGGACTAGGAACAACTCCCAAATAACCCTTTTGGGGGGGAAAAGTGAAGAACCCTTCAGGAGAGAACAGAGGAGGATCCCTCTCCACGATTACATTACATGGATGGACAGAACAATAGGTGTCATGTGACCAGAAGTTATCATTACACACAAATTAAAACACAGTAACATAAACAATAGCAAACATATAACAAACATAACAATAACAAACAGGATAAAACACACTACAACAGTATGTGTGGTAAGAAGAAAACAACATACACACAATGCGATGCTACAACACAGCACATTAAAAGTAAGTAATATATATTATTATATTAAAAGTGAGTAATCCGAGCCATAGTCATGTTGCATCTCTCAACTGAACCACGAGGGCCCACGCTGTGTAACCAGTTATGTAACAACGCCACAATAACTCATATGATGGTGATTGGGGGTCAGCTGTAGCTCTCAAATGTCTCACATCATGGGGAGAGCGGTCGTCCCGCAACCTCAAGGTTACCGGTTCGATCCCCGCTCTCCCCATAGTCCATGTTGAAGTGTCCTTGAGCAAGGCACTGAGCTGCAGCCCACTGCTCCCTCATAACTCAGGATGGGTCAATGCAGAGAAGAAGTTCCCCACGGGGATCAATAAAGAATACATTATTCTTATAATTATAAAGACCTTTTAGCAGCATGGCGACGTCACATTGTTGGCAGGAGGCAAAGCAGTGGAAACACTGCAGTCAGCAGGGTTAACTAGCGGAGCGGTGGTCTACACACTGCAGGCCTTCATGTGGGGAGACCCACCGCTTCTTGGGAGGAATGATTTTCCACATGTTCACCGTCTTGTTTAGGAATAATGTATTAATGTGCATGACGCACCTTGTCGGTCCGAATCTGAAGAAAGCCCTGAACTACGGCGCTGCCGTGTGGTTTCGATGGTTTCATTCCTCCACTGGTGGAACGACGGCGCCTCGCTTGAGTTCTATTTTTAGAAAGCCCTGACGCACACCGTTTGCTTTACTGCCTCCCGGTGGCTCCCCGGTCCGTGTGCCGTGCTGAGAGCCGACAGCTGCTCCGCATCGCGCCGCCGCCGGAGGTCCAGTTGCATGCGTGAGCGAAGGCAGGCGGCAGGTTTACCCTCCTGTGACCCGCAGTGAGCCGAGAGGTGGGCCTCACACGGGAGGTTTACACATTTATGTATTGTTTTATTTTGAAATATACAGTAAACATATACAGTAAACATTTACTTTAACTGATATTTCCATTGTTTTTCATCTCTTTGTTGACATTAGGGCTGCAACAACGAATCGATAAAATTGATTTAAAAGAGTGGAAGGTTTTATTTTTTTTATCCGATTAATCAATAGATTAATCGTATTTTTTTATTTTGAAATATTGCCAGGTACTTAACACAGTAAACATTTACTTTAACTGATATTTCCATTGTTTTTCATCTCTTTGTTGACATTAGGGCTGCAACAACGAATCGATAAAATCGATTTAAAAGAGTGGCAGAGATTATTATTTTTATCCGATTAGTTGATAAATTAATCAACAGATTAATCGATTATTAAAGTAAACGGTCGTTGCAACCCTAGTTGACAGATAACACGCCCTCACTGGTACACCCACCTACATACGTAGAATAACAGATCCAAAGAGGTCGCCTAATTTTACCCAGCCAGACGTCTACACATGTACCTAAACACACACACACCTGTACATCTGTGTGTAGACACACCTGCATCGCTCTAGTGAGTAAATACAGTCATGACATCACACAAGTACAATATATACAGACATTAAATGACAATAGGATTTGGCCAGTAGGCAGAAACCAGAGAGCCTAAATTGTCAGATTTATACATGAATAAATGGTATGGAAAAATACGTTGACTTAAATAAACTAAGACAAAAGCCATTAAAAGTATAAGCAGAGACAGTTTTTTAATGCACAATCATCCCTTTTGGAAAGTATTAGTAAAGAAAGGAATTCATGTTTATTATGGGAATAGTTATTTACCCTCTAGTGTTTAAAATACAGCCGTCCTCCTTGTGTTTGTAACAAGTGGCCAGTGCTCGATGGTTAACCACGCTGGAGATGGACAGTAAGACATTTAATAATCTCGATTGTCTTCCCGACAGCTCAGGAGGAAATGAGCGACTCTAAAAGAAGATTGTCATCTGGCGTATGAGCAGATGGAGTGATTTGACAAAAATAAATAAATGTTCTGCTTTCAACACGTCTCTGGAGTCTGCTCTGGAAAAAACGTTGAGCAGTTTTTAAACTATTTTTAGAATTGATTGTCATGCTTAATATCACTGACGACATGTTACTGACGCTAAACTGACGCGCAACAAACCCGTCGCCCTGGCAACTGAGCCAACTCCATCCACTGGTGAAGGCTGCGTGACAATGCTGCAAAATCTACTTGAGTTGGGATTGTGTTGCCAAACCATATAAGTCAAGAATGAACTTTGATGCGTTCATTTATCAATAAATTCCAGTAACACTGTGGCTGCTGGGGCGACTGTCGCTCAGTCGTCCTTCAATCAGAGGATCGGTGGGTCGATCCCCGGCTCCGCTCGTCCGTGCTGAAGTGTCCTTGAGCAAGACACTTGACCCCAACATTGCTCCTGTAGCTGTTCTACGGTGTGTGAATGTGAGTTAGTCCTGATGGGCAGGTCTCATGATGTCATGTAGTGTTAAAGCGCTTTACATGTAGAGGTCCATTTACCATTTAAAACGTATATAGACACAGAAATATGTCACATGTGGCCTTCTTCCATACACTAGGATACCCTCAACACAATGTGTCATACGACTATTATCTTAACCCTCCTGTTATGTTGCGGGTCAAAGTGACCATACAACTTTACATTACAGACACAGCTGGCCTTTGGTCATCTTTTATAACACAATGTGTGCATCTTAACATTATAAATAAACATAACTAAAGTTTACTTTCAATACAAGTCATTTATGACTCATTTGGCTTGATTTTGAGTGGGCGGGTCATTATGACCCTGAACAGCACAGGTGTCTCATCTCTATTTATCACCCCATGAAAAAAAGAAAATTACAAAATGCAAATAAAATTTAGTAAAAAATACATGTTATGGTAGACCAATGCAATTTAGATTTAGATTTTTTTCAATGTACCTAAAAAAACTAGTTTTAAACATATATTTTTCATTAAAATGAGTGAGTTCTCTAATCAATAGAGGGGTGAATAACTCAATTCTACAAAAAACTGATTGAATTGTTAGTAATGTTGTTGGTGATGAGGTACAAACTATAGTTTTTAGGATTTTTTTCAATGATTCAACATTAACCGGGTCAAATTGACCCGGGAACATCACGGCTGTATGTAAGAAACAAACATAACAGGAAGGTTAAATGTTATAAGACTTGGCAAAGACTTGGCCCCTCTTTGCAAATCTACAATGAGAATAAGATGAAATTGAGATTATTGAAATGAAATCCCATCCTGCTCCATGTGGAAATGTACATTTATAAAAAGTGCTCTGGCCTCAGCTGCCCTGGTGTGCTCGGCGGCATTAGACCGGAAAAAAACACCCAAAAAAGAGAAAGTACCGAGACTGGTCGACGCTCTCGAGCCTCCCGAGACCTTCCCTCGCCGACCCGGTTTGCAGCTTCCTGCTTGGAGCCCCTAGTGGCCGGTGACGGCGTTTACACCATTGGACTTTTCCATTTGCCTGAGCCAAGTAGTTCTCCGTGGTTGGCGTCTGTCTACGTTTTCTCTGTGCGCTAGAGGGCCGGTAAGGGTTTGGAAACGGAAGGCTGAATGTATCCACGTCTGCCTGCTTGTGAGAAAGAGTAGTCCGTTGTGATGACTCAGCACGTCTGTGGCTGGTAGCAGTGCGAGCGGAGCGTTTCTCGCAGCCACTCCCTTTTTTAAGCAACATCCGTGTGGTTTATAAGGTTTTTGCAAAGAGGAAACAAGCGGTGGGGTTTCCCCCCAACTGGACAACGGGCCAACTGTGTATCCACTTAACGTCCCACCTCATTGGGGCCGCAGTGCATCCTCTTAGCTGGATGCAGTCATTGCTGTGTGTGCCGCCTTTGTCTCGCCGGTCAGCCACCATTCAAATGTGAGGACATTTGGTTTGGCTGGAGGCCGGCGCTCTGGGCGTGGGAATTCACGTAGTTCTGGAGCGCCGTGGAGACGGGGCGCCCGTCTGGGCTGTCGGTAGACACGAGGGCTCAGGTTGACAGGAGCCGGGCCAACGGGTCACACCGAGGGCTGGAAACGATATCAAAAACACTATGTAGTTAAAAAAATCGATAATCAAAATTTAATAATTTCATTGCATCGGGTTGTTTGCAGAACTTTTTGAATTCATCATGTGAAGGAAGAACGACACTATACAACGCTATACGACACTATACAACACTATATCAGCCAGAGGTTGAAAACAAAAGTTTAGGTTACCAAAAATTTAAAAATAATGTACATTTTAAGCGTCTTTGAGTATTTTGAAAAACGCTATAGAAATGTAATGTATTATTAGTATTAATATTATTATTAATATTATTATTTCAGAGTTATACAGAAAGGCCTTTTTCACGAGCAAGTAATGAAGGGCTAACGACGTGCAGCTGGAGGAAGTTTCTGAACTACATTTGATTCCATTGGAGAAGGAACAGCAGACCAGTGTTCGCCTGCTATGTCTGCCAAAGGTGTCAAACATGTAGATTATACGACTTGTTAAACAAAACAATTCCATTATTCTCTTTCTCCAATCATTTATTTGTTGTACGCTTTAATCTCAGACTTCATTGTTAAATTAAACTTCCTCTTGAAGGAAAACAGCACTTTTTAAATTATAAATATAAAAATAATAAAGTGTGACGTGCCATTTTGTCTTAATTACATCACGCTCGCTTGATTCAAGAGCAACTACAAGTAACACTGTTACGTCGTCCCTCTTCACACCATACGCTCGTGTTATAAACTCCCCTGAAGTCTTCCGTTGTTACCTTCGCATTGAAAATGCCCACTCATGTTCATCCGTCTTTGTTCTGAAGTAGCTCATTCTGGCCCCGGGGGGCCGCCGGCCCGTTTCATCGGGCCTGAAGTAGAGCAGGTCGGATACAGAGCGGAGCATGTGGGTCGGTATAAATAGCTGTAAAGCAGGAGGATGTTTGTCCTATTTAGATGCGTCTTTCTGACTGGAGGCCCCTACAGTTCACACTCGGAACAACATGTCGGGTCACATGATGGTGTATTTTGATAACTGCATGAAGGCACTGTGTTTTTATTTGATTTAAAGAAATATAAACCGCTTATTAGTGGTTAAAGGAACACGCTTCCAGACAACTCTGTTGGCGCCCGGTAAAAGATCAAGCAGCTCGGAGGAGAACGCTGACTTGACACTTTGCTCGGTTGTTTACAGTCTCGCACATTGCCCTGTTAAACAATAAACCATATCATGTTTTATCTGGTTTAATAGCACTGGTCCGCAGCTTTTGCAGAGTACTGGAAGGATTTTGTTTCCCCATGCCTGCATCCAATAAAAAAAGCTCCACTGTAGAGTATAAATGATGACATCTTTCCACCTCTTCTTAGAGGGTTTCGCTGTGCGGCTCCACTCGGATACACTGAAGCTAGCAGCACGGTGAGATTATTAAATGACAAGAGAACACAACGTTGCACAGGATTTATAGGCAGAAGGAAAGTATGAATTCCCCCTTTTCCGCTTCTCTTTACTGGCTTCATATTTCCTTCAGCACCAGTCATGCTGCACTTGTAGATTTCTTCTTTCTGGCATGTAGTCATGCATAAAGGCCCATGACTGATGTCCTGTTATGTGCTTGGCTTAGTTTTATAGACTGTATAATATATTGTCATAACATGATATACGTGTTGGTTTTAGGGTGTCCGTTTGGTTTCCTATTGCTGCTCACGGTCCAACAGCCTTCAGCCGGTACAACTGGTTTACACCCATTTGTTTTGTTCTTGTGGCGTAAAAAATCTTCCCTTTTTTATTCCCGTTGTTTCACAAGTCACTGGCTGCTCTGATCATCAGCCGATAGTCGTTCTAAACGTCTTTGCTTGGTGGTTTCTATGAAGGCCGATCATTAGACGCAGCATCCATTGTGAATTGAAACGTGTTCAATACTCGGTTGTATCTTAATTGAGAGAGTTGGGAGTAAATCAAGATGGTTGATACAACTCAAGCCGGTCCAGGGTTGTCCTTCGGCCTACATGACTACACCGGGGACGATCACCGGAGAGGTGACGGCAGAATTAGATAAACTAAATGAGTAATGGACTTTGATATGCGCCGGCTTCTGTCGGGGGTGGGGGGGTTACTGCAGCCGGATAGAGACTGTCGAGCACATGTCATTCACAGGAAAGTCTCCCTGGGTACGATACGATTGTCCGCATGTCCTCGCCCTTATTGTGGTGTATTGTACGTGGCACCCACGCTTCAACTGCCGCTGACGGGTTTCCCAATTACTCCCAGACTCTTTCCTTTCATTGAAATGAAGTCAATGGACGGTCTTGTACAAGCTATTGAAACCAAAGTGTGAAAGGTCTTGACCCCTGAGGGCAAAGTGACCATGTGGGCGGAGGTTTTTAAGGGTAGTCACGCGGCTGGAGGCTCAGAGTGAGACGTCACTGCCACAAAGGAGGTGTGAGGACAACGTGTGTGTTGTAATATCTCGCAGCAAAGTTCTTCAAGAGTGTACACAGCCCATTTATGGAGAGCAAGCGTTGCACAATATCGTGAAGCACACAGGAAGTGGACGTGGCAAAGCAGCGACTGACGGTCAACCCGTCATGTGATGCGTTGTGCGCTGCAAACAATATGACAACGTGTTGCCAGATCTGTGTGGCGACACCCTGCGGCAGCAGTAACGCATGTAGGGAAAGTCCCACGTCCACTTCCTAGGTCCACTTCCTACGTCCACCTCCTATTTCCACTTTTTACGTCCACTTCCAATTTCCACTTCCTACGTCCACTTCCTATTTCCACTGTTTATGTCCACTTCCTACATCCACTTCCTATTTCCACTGTTTACGTCCAATTCATACGTCCACTTCCTACGTCCACTTCCTATGTCTACTTCCTACGTCCACCTCCTATTTCCACTTTTTACGTCCACTTCATACGTCCACTTCCTACGTCCACTTCCAATTTCCACTTCCTACGTCCACTTCCTATTTCCACTGTTTACGTCCACTTCCTACGTCCACTTCCTATTTCCACTGTTTACGTCCAATTCATACGTCCACTTCCTACGTCCACTTCCTATGTCCACTTCCTACGTCCACTTCCTATTTCCACTGTTTACGTCCAATTCATACGTCCACTTCCTACGTCCACTTCCTATGTCCACTTCCTACGTCCACTTCCTATTTCCACTGTTTACGTCCAATTCATACGTCCACTTCCTACATCCACTTCCTACATCCACTTCATACGTCCACTTTCTATGTCCACTTTGTGTGTGTGTGTGTGCGTGTGCGTGTGCGTGTGCGTGTGCGTGTGCGTGTGTGTGTGTGTGTGTGTGTGTGTGTTGCCTGACATGAGTCCAGTGAGAAAGGGCTAGTATTTGTGAGTGACTCTCTTTGTTTCCTGTTAATTGCTCGTGACGACACGTTGGTGGGGGTTTGGTGATGTGGGGGGGGGGGGGGGGTCATTAGCGACCCCGCCCGGAGGCAAACTGCCCGCTACCGCGCGCCGTCGGCCACGGAGCTGGAGGAAGGAAGCTCTCGCTCAGGCCCTTTTAAGGAGAAGGCCGCGCTCCTGAGGGAATGCCCTGGAATAAAGACGTTTTAAAGTATTCTTACACGCCGAGTCACCGTGACGTACGCCTCGTCACCGGGGGCCTCTGTTCCCACATGCTGTGTGCGCCTCTAAATACAGTCCTCCGTTTAGAGGACACCTGATATTCTGTGTTTATGGACCGGTCTACTGCCTCACACTGCAGTGTAAAGCCTCTGATAATCCAATTTCTGGTTTTAGTTTTCACTGATTCAGCCGGTTTATAAGCACTACTTACTGTATACGTCTGTATTTAACTGTTACACTCTACACTTTTGGTTTACGGGTCCGTTTCCTCCTCCGAATTGGACGGACCGTCACTGAAACATATGGCCCGTTCCCTCACCGCCTATAAACCGCACAACGTCTGTGTCCATTATAACAGCTGTGTGTGTTCAGCTCCTGTAGATGTGTGCATGTGTGTGTGTGTGTGTGTGTGCCACAGCTGTCTCACGATTTTCTTTTTCTTTCTCCCGTCTGCCGCTCAGGCCGAGGCCAGGCTGGCAGCCAAGAGGGCGGCCAGGGCGGAGGCCCGAGAGATCCGCATGAAGGAGCTGGAGCGACAGCAGAAAGAGGTACGAGCCCACACACTCACACACTCACACACACACACCACACACACACACACACACACACACAGACTCACGGAAAAGGCCGACCCCGGGTTGAAGAGTTGTACCCACGTGTCACTTCCTGTAACACTTGATGGCTCGGCGTCCGGGGGGGGGGGGGTCGCCGTCAGGTCGGTCACACCTGGCGCTGCCGTCTGCTTCATAATCCTTGACCGCGAATAACAACGGGACGTGGCAGCCGTGTTGGTCCTCTGTTGTTGGCAGGTTCCTGTCCACGGTGCTTCATAGGCTCTTAATCTGGGGCTCTTTAATCCCAGGTGGGGGTTAAAGGTCAGACGTGTAAACGGACTTCTGTGAGTGACTGCAGTACTCGGGAGAACCACCGGGGATTCACTTGTTGTCCACAGGGAGTGCAGACGATAAGCTTTCAAATGGAGTGAGACGCATTACGTATATTGATTCAGGAGGAACTGATCAAAACGCCTTCATCAGATTATCTGCTACACGGGAGAAAGGGGAATTACAAAAACGACAAATGAACCCGTTGACCCTCGACAGATTTATTCTTGGAGGTCGTCTGAACGTGGAGTATTTCTCCAAACGATGCAAATCAGCTGGATGAGGCGTCACTCGTGCGGCTCGTCTCAAACTCTCCTGATTGAAGTGGATTTGTGTTTCTGAAGCAATGTGTCCAACTACGACAGTTGAGTCGGTCACGAGGCGCCATTAGTTCAGGAAACATTAGACAAGTGGCAGGAGACGAGGAAACTTTACAAAGCAACGAGATGAAAGTCCTCACAGAGGCTCACTAATCTCTCTCTCTCTTTCTTTTCCGGTTATCTCATGCCATGTTGTCAACATAACGTGAGTCACAACATAAAGAAATCCTTCTCCAGAGATAAAAGGGTAGATTGGGATAATCGGCATTCCTGCAGCACTCAATTATTCTGTGTGTGTGTGTGTGTGGTCATATGCATTGTTAAGCTGTGTGTGTGTGTGTGTGTGTGTGTGTCCTCTAAACCCCTTAGCTGAGTTCTAAAGTAGCTTAGCGGTGTCTGTTGCTCGGCCGTGGAGCGGTTGTTGTTGTTTTGTTGTTGCCGACATGAGCGATGGGCCGTGGCGCCCGCCGCCTCCTTCGGGACGTCCCCTCGCGCCCTGACGACCGTCACTAACGGGGGATTATCGGTCCGCGCGGCGGCAGACGCTCGCCACATCGCGCTCGCCTCCGTCGGCCCGAGCTCAGACCTTCAATCCGGCCGCGGTCTCGCCTGCCGACCGCCGGAGGATGCGACCCGTCCCGGCCCCCTGAGGGCGGCGGGACGGCCGGGCGGCGGCTGGCGGGGAGGGGGCTGAGGGCCGCCATCAGCGGGCGCCCGAGGACCCCCCCGAACACCAGGCGGAGCTCGGTGAGTTGAGCGGACGCCGGCCGTGCCACTCGCGGCTCGCTTGCTAATTAGGTGTCCAGACGTGTAATTAGAGAGGAGGGATCGGAGCAGAACCCTCCAGCCGGCGCTCTGCAGTGATCTTTACGTTCATTTCACACTTTGTGCTTCTCGACATCTTAATCGTCACGTTTCACATCATTTCGCAAAAGTGGAATACAACATATTTAGTTTAGTTTTTACTGATGTGAGGCAGTCAGAGCTCTTAGAGGGCAGACGCTTTCCATGCATTAGTTTCTGTTTCTTTTTGTCTTTTTAGCCCTAATTGGAACAATCTGTAGATTTTTTTTAGTGCAGAAATAGTGTGAAATTGCATCGTATAATCTCTGCACACGCGGCACGGCGATGTATCGCTACTCGCGGCGAGACGCTCGAGACCTCTGACCTCGAGAGTCTGACCTCTGCGACTCGAGGTCACCGGCTCGTTAGCGAGGAGGACTTTGCTGTCGTGACTGGACGTGGCGCGGCGCGTTCTTTGAGGTCGGCGAGGTCGCCGTGCTGACGCCACGGCGTGCAGGTGAGCTGAGGTGAAGTCCGAGGGCCGGAATTACAGAGCAGCCGATCCACGTATTGGGCAGCTATACAAGAGACACCGTGGTAGTACATGAGGATTAAAGCCCTGACCGGATGGTGTGCAGCAGTGAGGGGGGGGGGGGGGGGGGGGGGGGGCTCTGTGGTATTTGGAGTGCAAAGACGCAGTGCTCTTTTTTGATTTATTTGTATTTAACAATGTTTGAAAGGGGCTGTGGCGTCTGTTATTACCACCGCCGTTATTTATTTAGGTTTAACTCTCACTGGCGTCCCGCCTCGACGCCTCTGGATTATCTTCAGTCCGAAAGGCCAGCGGAGACCAGAGGTCACGGCGTGGCCGCTCAACGCTTCACACACGCGCGGCGTGTTTGGATTAACGTGTCACGTGTTCGCTGAACTGCGTGATCGGAGGAACACGCGAGGCGACGCGGCCCCGATGGCGACCTCACGCCACGCCGTTATGTGGCGCTGGCATCGAATTTGTCTTTAAATGTGTGTAAAGGCACCGCGAGCGGCTTCATAACGGACTGATGTTTGGTTATTTGGGACGACAGATGTTCACAGGATTAGGGATGGGTATCGATGGCTCTCGCTCCCTGTCACAATTTGTTATGCTAAGCTAAGCTAAACAGCTGATAGCTAAAGAGTGGAATCAATCTTCTCATTTAACGAAGAAAGAGACCAATAGATTTCCTATAAGGACAACATCCTCCTTGGGGCGGTATAGATGAGTGATGGTGTGATGTGTGTCTATGTGAGTCTCAACAGTGAAGACGAGGAGCATGTGGGCTCCTTCTCAATACTCCTCAAGAAATACAAGGACAACGGTGTTTGGGTTCGTTTCTTTAGAGAAAAATGACACCAGTTGTTTGAGAAAAGACTCGTATCTGTCGTCACGGTGACAGAATGTGGCGCTGACCCAGCGTTCTGCCGCTGGTACCAACCCAGAGGAACCGCCCGCTCAGCCAATCAGCGCCGCTCTGCCGTCCGCTGCTTCACGTCTTCAGTTTTAAAGTCATCTCACCTGTGGGCTCATCTTTTCTCTTGTTTTCTTTTTATTTGCTCTTTGTTTTCACCTGTTCTGTCCTCCTCCTCCTCCTCCTCCTCCTCCTCCTCCTCCTCCTCCTCCTCCCCTGGTCGGCGTAGATCTTCCAGGTGCAGAAGGTAGGCCTGCCTCCTCCCGCTGCGTTCCCCCTCGGACGTCATTTGACTTTCAAGCATGCAGATGAGCTTTAAAATGTTCCCACGAAAATAATCTGTGCTCCGTTTCCTGTTTCCTGCTTTGGGGGCGGGGTTTCCTCGTGCTCATGTCCCCGCCCCCTTCTTAGAAATATTATGGCTTGGATACCAAATTAGACGACCGCGCGGACAACAAATGGGGCGACATTGAACAGTGGATGGTACAGTGTGTGTGTGTGTGTGTGCGTGTGCGCGTGCACATGCACGTGTGCGTCTGCGCATGCACGTGTGCGTGTGTGTGTGTTGCGACGCTAACGACTCTAACCCTGCACGAATGGTGCCCAGTCTGCTCTTGAACTCCAGATAATTCCCGTTGAGCCTTTTTAGAAAATAACAGATTATAAAGAATGAAAGTTCGGCCATTAATCCACTCACTCAGAGGAGCAGGGGGAGCCCTGCATTGTCACTGGTCCCAGACCAGCACCGACGGTACTCACAGTGTGTGTGTGTGTGTGTGTGTCTGTGTGTGTCTGTGTGTGTGTGTGTGTGTGTGTGTGTGTGTGTGTGTGTGTGTGTGTGTGTGTGTGGCTTATAACTTGACTCATCGCGCAGTGTTTCTTTCTTGTCCTTTATTAAATCGGTCTGCGTGTTGCAGGTTGAGGTGACGGCGTGTTGGTGCATGGGGTTTGTCCGTTTTATAACGTGCATGTCTTGAAAAAGTGGATTTTTTTTTTTTACAAATGCGAGAGCCGATAAGCAGGCGATGTTCAACCGGCACGTTGAACATCGCCACCTGAGGAAGCCTCTGATCGCATGTCTCAATGTCCTCAGTCATTCTGGGTCCAGTGGGAGCGTCACGTCCCTCTACCTCCCTCATCCATCCGTCTCGTTGATCTTTGACTTCTCTCTCTCCTCCTTTGCCCCCTCCACCTCCTCCCCCCCCCCCCCTCCATCCAGGAGGACAGTGAGCGATACTCACGTTCTTCGCGGATCCAAACGGTTCGTGGCCCTCCCTCTGCTCCCATCTCCGCGTGTCTTTCCTCCACCGCGTGTTCAATGAAATGCATTGAGACCAAATGTGCTCATCATCATGATATTTAGTATAAAAAAGTACTTTTGTGAAGCGAGAAAGTGTGTAAAAGAAATGGATCCCTATTGTGTGTTTTTTATGTACAGGTGCATTTATCTATATCGTTAGTAATTCCACTCGTGTTTATATAAGGAGGAAGTGTTCATGTTTATGTTTATGCTGCCGCCTCCAGAAACGGCTCCTTGCCGAGCTTTTTTTTTTTTTTTTATTTGTGTGCCGACTTATTTGTCCATCTGGTAAAGTACCAGGATGTAAATCAGTCATTTTGAGATGTGACTTTTCATGTTTTCTTTGAATTTTTCTTTATTGTTTTTTTCTTTTGGTTTTCCTCAAAATAATTTGTCCGCGTGTCGTTGCAGTGGAGTCCTCTCATTCGCCCCTAACCACCCACCTCTCTCTCTCTCTCTCTCTCTCTCTCTCTTTCTCTCCCCCCCCCCCCCCCCCCCCGCAGCTCTCGGACGACGATGAGCGGATGTCAGTGGGAAGCCGGGGCAGCGTCAGGGTCAGTTCCACTCAAACGGCACTCGCATTGAAACACACACATTCCTGAAACCCCTCTTTATTCCCTTTTTGGGGATTATCAAAACAACTTTTTGCTTTTTCAATAACCAAGATGGAGATTGTGTCTGTCTTTGGTAACTCAACAAGGGGCTGTTATTTGGTTGGCACTTGATGATGATGATGATGATGAGGTGTCTCTTGCACAGTCTGATCTGGATGCGGTGGGGGCCTACGGTGGCGGGGTAAGGGCTTGAAGGCGTGTTGTGTGACTCACCGTTTGATGTGATTGGCTCGCAGCGCGGTCGGCGGGCCTCCTTCTCGTGAGGACACGCCCCTCTTTATAAGACAGCGCATGGTTGTGTGCTCGGGGGGGAATTAAAAGGATTTGAGTGTTGTTGTATTTTGCCGTTGTCTGCAATGTGTCGCTATGCATGGATGTGTAGTACTGGGTCAGCACACCAGTCAGTGTGTGTGTGTGTGTGTGTTGTTGTTGTGTGGGGTCGTGGGGTCAGACTTTGACCGAAGCAACAATATAGATCAACGTAGAGCCGTCCGACTGAGACGCGGTGCGCTCTATCTGAGGCTCTGTTGTGTCTCAACATGTGAAGGGACATTTCTCCTGCTCCGCGTAACGTGGAGAACGCTCCTCATGTCAGTCACTCCCACGACGAGGTCCAGGACGTCTGGCGGTGGGCGGGTACCAGCTCAATCACTTTAACTCAAATAATGAAAGGCAATAGTTTGGTCCCATCACAAAGCCACGCGGCTGTGGACCAGCAGATGAACATGTTCCTGACACCCCACAACATCTCTATCAGTTGAAGGATGCGCTATATTTTGAATTTTCACCACTTTATCTCACGTGTCAGCCTCTAGAGTTATTACATCCTCCTCTGGGCTCTCTCCAACGCCACAAAGACGGAGGACGCTCTGCCCCCCCCCCCCCACCCCCACCCCCGCCGCCCCGCTCGGCTAGTCTGTGACTGTTTCAAACCGTTAGTTTAAAGTCACAAAATAACACAAACGGAACCAGCGGCTCACTTATTCTGTCTGAAGAGAGTCCAGGTCACACACGTCTCCAGAATACAAAGCACCCCTCTGCACCAGCTGTCTGTTGTGCGTTGTGTGTTGTGTTGTGTTGTGTGTCGCCTGGATTATTTTCTATCAACTGCAGATGTAGATTCTCAGAGGCAGCGCGCCCCCTCACCCCTCATCCTTCACCCCTCTCCCTCTCTTTCTCCTTCTCTCGCCCCAAGGACTCACTTAGGAAGTCAAAGAAAAAGAAGAAACATAAGCACAGAGACAAAGACGTATGTAAAACGCACATGTCCCCCCCCCCCCCTCCGCACAGACACCGGGCGCCCCGTGTTTCTCACGCGTGTTCTTTGTCCGCAGAGGAACGGCCATGACGACGACCACAGTGTGGTGTCCAGCCGGGTCAGTAGCCGCGTGTGGAGCGTTGTTGTGTTGTTGTGTTGTTGTTGTGTTGTCGAGTGACCGCCGGTCGCTCAGCCGCCTCCTCTCTGTCCGCCCTCAGAGCTCCAGACTCAGCGATGAAAGCCGAGCGTCTCGCTCCTCCCGGCTGGAGCTCGCGGTGCGTGTTGCATCCTCAGTGCTGCGCGCTGCTGTGAAAACAGAAGTCAACCACTTTGTTTTTGTGTTTAACATTTATTTAACCAGGAGAAACCCATTGAGATTATATGAATCTATTTTTTTTAGGGTGACCTAGACAGACGGGCAGCTATATATGAAAGGCGTAGTTACAAACAACAAACAAGACGAGTTAAAAGAAACTAAAAAAATCATTAAAAAAACTACAATGTTTTGAGGCAAACTGCAGTGGGTGGAGCTACAAACAATGGGATGACATGTGTTTGATAGGGCTGTATCGAAAAGTTAAAATCTTCATTCATCACATTGACATTAAAATTATTATTTATCATATGGATGCAGGGACGCTTCTTTTTTTAATTTTGTCCACGTCTCATTATGTTTTAAACCACAGAGCTCTGGGTAATTCAGCAAATTTGACATAGTGGCCAAACGGTGTAACTACAACTTCCAGGTCCGTTAGTGAATCTGTGACTCGGCAGTTATATATATATATATATATATATATATATATATATATATATATATATATATAGTCATTTGGTCATACAAGTTGTAGAAATGCTCGTTTAGTTAAATGCAAAGTAACTTTCCTTCCCGGCTGGGAGGCGGGGCTAAAGTAAACGCGCTCATAAACGTCATCAAATATAACCACGCACAAAGCCTCATTCCAAAACTGTGTGTGTGTGTGTGTGTGTGTGTGTGTGTGTGTGTGTGTGTGTGTGTGTGTGTGTGTGTGTGTGTGTGTGTGTGTGTGTGTGTGTGTGTGTGTGTGTGTGTGTGTGTGTGTGTGTGTGTGTGTGTGTGTGTGTGTGTGTTAATGTTTTATTCCAACGGCCCCTGGAGGCTCGTACTAATCCCACATGGCGTGATAGCCTGGCTCTTTGGCTCGGCCTCCTTATCTCTGCCTCCGACGGATGGATCTATTCAACTGTGAAGTTGTTGTTTTTGGGCCCGGCGTCGATGACACTCGCAGCATGTGGCATGTGAACAAGTGAACCACGGCTGTGATGTGATACTGTCACCTGTGCTCCGACCCCCAGAGCTCCAGGCTGAGTGATGACACCCGGGCGTCTCGGGCCTCCAGATTAGACCTGCAGCCGGTGGGTGGCATCGCACCTCAGACTGCTTTTAAAATTCCTAATACTACTAATGTCCGTGCACACTTTTCCTATTGTAAGATCAACATTTAGAAATATTTATTTATTTATATATATATATATATGTGTGTGTGTGTGTGTATGTATATATATATATATATATATATATATATATATATGTATATATATACATATTTATTTATATATGTATATTCATTTATATATATATTTATTTATATATATATATAGATTTTTTTTGTAATCCTGTCTCTTTAGTTAACATCATCATTACCTCGTGATCTCAAGAAAAGCGCTAATAAAACAAAAAAGGTGTAAGCACTAAAATTATCTTTATTCTCCTGACACCCGTCGAAAGATGACATCATCACTTGTGACGCTTGTTTATCTTGTATTACTCAATGTTTGGGTCAAGTAATGTGACCGTGAACGTGTTGTTGTCGGGTCCAAAGTGAGTAATGGTTAAAGTTCACACGGACAGGATGACATCTGGTGGAAGTATAAAACATGCTTTTATTTTGTATTAATTTGCACACAATTGTGTGGGAAATGAATACTAAAACATACATATTCCTGGCAATAGATTTGGGTTGACGCTAAATAAATCTGTTCTACTGTCGGTTCTGAAACGTTCCGTATTAAATGTCACCCGATTGAAACGGCTACACTTCTGAATACTTGATGTTCATCAACACATCGCTCCATAATTCCTGATTTTAGGATCGACGCATAACATCGACATCAGGATATCTCTGAATAATAATAATAATCCATCTAATTTATGAAGCGCTTTTTAAGGTAGTCAAAGACACTTAACATGTTACATTCACACGCCGTAGACACAGCTTCAGGGAGAAACTCGGTTACAAGTGTCTTGCTCAAGGACACATCGACTAGGGTGGGGATTGAACCTCCAACCCCCTGATTGAAAGACGGACATGCTCACCACCGACCCTCAGTCGCCCCAGAATAAATAGTTATTATAACGACATTCAGATCGGCTTGTGAACCGTTTGACTTCTCTTCATCGACACGGGGAATTTGCTCGACGTGAGTTTGAGTTTCCGAAGCCAAATCCGTCAAAACGGAGACGGGCGGCTTGTGTGAGTCGTGTCCCTGAGGTCTCCGCGTCCTCTTCATGGAGGCGTGGCGCGCGTTTAACCGTTTCTAATCATGCCTGTTACTCAAACACACACGTTTTAGATGTATTCGCTGGAGTTTATTTTCTGTCGCTGTGGTTTGTCTCGTCCCCGTGGCGACGGGACTGGGACATCTGTTTATAGATAGATTTGTGCTGATTTCTGGGTCTGGTCCATCTTTTCATGGCCAGTCCTGTACGGTCACCGCATTAGGATCAGGCTGCTCTCATGACTTCCTTCTCTCGGGTCCTTACCCGCTCTCCTCCTTTCCTCATTTCAGGCCTCTTACGCTTCCTCTGACTTGTACAGCTTCAATGGTCTGACCTCCTCCAGAACCCCGGGGTCAGCGTTCAATGGTTACAAGGTCTGTACACTTGCACTGTGACCTCTGACCCCTCTGTGCAAACAGGAGAAATAAACAACCGATCAACGACTTAAACAATCCTTTTATTCTCGAGTTTCCGCATCCTCTTCCCGAGCCGCCCCTCCTAACCGCACGCTCACCCCGACTCCGTCCCGCCGCTGCATTCGGTCAGATCTCCCAGCAGCCTTTGCTCCAGTCATTTGCACCCCCCCCCCCCCCTTATAGTCACCGCATTGATGCCGTTGTACATCTTGATTCTGCATGGAACCACAAATTAGGCCCTGAAGGCAGCACAGGTGTGTGTGTGTGTGTGTGTGTGTGTCTTTCTTTAACTCTGCATGGTAGTTGTTTCTGTGGATTCTGATGGTCGGGTCTCGATGTCTAACTTGTGTGCGTTGGTCAAATGTCCGTTAACGAGAGGCGTCGGCCTCCAGCTGCATCTGCATCTGTCGGTGTGAGCGTGATGAAGACGAGGGAGTTGTTTGTCAACGGTGCCCGCCCGCCTCCCTGCAGCGTGGCGTGTGTAACCCCGTGTTCTCTCCGCAGCCCTTAGAGTACCGCAGCTCCGGCTCCAGAGCCTCGTCCCGGGCCGGCTCGGCCCGCGCCAGCCCAGTGGTGAGCGACACGTTGGCAGATGTTTGGACGCCTGCAAAAATATGAATGTTTTGTCGGCGGACCTGCACGGCAGCGTCGGGACGGGTTTGTGTGTGGTCGTCATGGCGACTGAGACATTCAATGAAGCTCAGACAGAATGCCATTCGGTCCGGTTGTAGACGAGCGACGTGACGCGCTCCTTCTCCGTGAGGGACGGGGCGTGATGCTGTCTGATGGGAGAGGAGGACACGCGTAGTAGACTTTCCTCAAGCGTTGCTCTGTTCTTGTCGTTTCTCTGTCGCTCTGTTGCTCTGTCTCGCCCCCTGGTGGCCGGCGCAGGAACACTGCGGCTCCGTCGCCAGCTACTTGAGGAGTGCGGCCGCTGGCGGCGGCGGCGGCCTCCCCCGGGATCTGGACGACGTTACTATTCCTGACTTTCCTGATGCGGGTCGCTTTTCCGCCGCAGGAAGCCGCGGCCGCGATGTGAGCTGACTTCCTGTTTGGTTTGCCTGTTTGCCCCCCGGCCTTCCTCTGTGTGCTCCTCACCCTGCAAGGGGCGGGCGACGCGGCCGGGTTAAACTCTGTCCACTGGGTCGACCACAGGGGTGTGTGTGTGTGTGTGTGTGTGTGTGTGTGGCCGGGAGTGAGCCCAGCTGAAGGCGCTCCGTTGCTTTGAAGTGTTCTTAACACACGATCTGTTGTTGAAGGAACACTCAACACTGTGGTTTTGTTTTGGTGATTTTCGACACCTGCCGTACTAATTTGTTTTTGCACTGCGTCGTTTATTAAGATTTGTTTACTTCTTTTCTCAATGGTGTTTGTGTGTAGAAACCAGATGGTGCACGTGTGTTCACTGCTGAGCAGGCTGTCGGGGGTTTGGGACTTAGATGGATAGATAGATAGATAGATAGATAGATAGATAGATAGATACTTTATTAATCCCCAAGGAGAAATTTGTCATTACAATAGCAGCACCAATAAACTAAACACACAAGAATAAAATATAAGAAACAGAAACCGTGACTGCTCAAGTGAAATATACAAATAAAATGTGTGTGTGTATATATATATATATATATATATATATATATATATATATATATATATATACACACACAACATATATGCAAAGACTTCGTCCCTCCCTCGGTCGGTCTCCTCGGCCTCCACGTCGCTCTCTGACTGTTTTCTGTTTGTGCCAACAGGTGGAGGACAGAGATTACCTTGAGAAGGTGAGAGGGTCTCACAGCGCATGCTGAGTGGAGTCCAGATGCATGAAGGGACATCGGGGATGAAGGATCGGTGCTTGTTTACTTATCGAGTGCTTTAGTGACTCCTTGTTTTGCTCATCGTTGAAACAGGTGGGGGATGCCGTGTTGCCAGTACCGTGCGTTTCCCACCTGTTTCTCAGATAAACCTTTTTTTATTTATTTTATTATAGGAACCTAGAAATAATATCAAGTTCAGTTTATTTTGTATAGCCCGATATCACAAATTCCGAATTATCCTCAGAGGGCTTTACAATCTGTACACATACGACACCCCTGACCTTTGACCTCACATTGGATCAGGAAACACAAAAAAATTGAAAAAACCCTTCTTTCACTTTAAGTCGTACACACGGGGGAGGGAACAGTTCAGATCGGACTCAGAAAACGGAGCGCCAGAATGTCTCTTCCTCGCTCATCGTCTGAAAGAGAAAAAGAGGTTTGCTTCTGAAAAAAACATTTGTGTGATGAAGACTTTCTCCTCCTCCTCAGGGGTCTCGGGCAGCTTCCGCCTTAACGGCGGCGTCCCTCGGCTCCCTCGGCGCCACTTCCTTGCGGAGGGGGAGCGGCGAGACGGCGATAACCATCGACGCAGAGACTTCCATACGAGAAATCAAGGTAACGTGATGGGAGGCGGAGCTTCTTCCTGACGGAGGGAATAGAACCCGAGCCGGGCGGCGCTTTCACACGTGAACGCCATATTCATGACGGGGACTAGACTGCCTTGGAGGGTCGGTATGTAGAATTTGGCGGCATCTCCCAACTGAACACCCGGCCTCCTTATCCACGATTACTTTAACGCAAAACAATTGCAAAAACGTATAACACCGTTCCATACCATAATATAACCCGACCTTTGGGGAGCGACAGAAGTTTAAAAACTTAAATCATAGAAGTTTGGGAAAAGTCATGGACATTTTGTTATAATCACATGTTCATTTACGCCGAGTTTGTTTTTAATGAATGTTTTTGAAAGAAAAACGCTCAGAATATAAGCCGGTGTAATACACACGATGTTCTAAAATGTTCATGTTTATACCGAGATGTCAGTTTGGTCATGGACATTTGGTTTAAAGTCCTGGAAATCCACTGGTCAACATGTGTAAGAACCCTGTGTTGTTGTTGTTGTTGTTGTTGTTGTTGTTGTTGTTGTTGTTGAGCATCATTTCTGTCCGGGGTCCACAAACTTGTTTTTTCCTTTTCTCTGCAAACACCGTGTCGCTTTCCTCGTGGTCGCCTGTCCCGACGCCGTCGCCCTGTTGCTTCTCTCTTCACCAGGAGATCCACGAGCTGAAGGATCAGATTCAAGACGTGGAATCCAAATACACGCAGAACCTAAAGGAAGTGAAGGTATAGAGGCCCGAGGGAACCCACCGCTCACTAACAGAGGGCCGGTGCTCCACAGCGTGGGGATCAATAACCGACAGAAACAGCCCATCACGGAATTTAGAATTCAATACAGTTTAGTTGTATAGCCCAATTTCACAAATTACAAACTCCCCTCAGAGTGCTTTACAATCTGTACACAGACATCCCTGACCTCTGACCTTTGACCTCACATCGGATCAGGAACAACTCCCAAACAACCCTTCAGGGGGAAAAAAGGGAAGAACCCTTGAGGAGAGAACAGAGGAGGATCCCTCTTCAGGATGGACAGAACAATAGATGTCATGTGACCAGAAGGACAGATCAAATACATTCAATGAATTTATATTTAAATGTTTTCAACGCTGACTGGCCAGCTCTTTAATTTAGCTCTGAGCAATAGCAATTCTAAACAATCAATACATGTGATCCGGTTCAGATGGATGAGACCCGATGCATGTCTTGCGTGCGACGCTGTGGCTGCGTCTCCCCGCCTGCTCGTCTCCCGGAGCTTCGATCCCCCGCACGTTTACTCATGCGTAGAAATGCCAAAATCTGCCGTCCACTCGCTACTCTTTAAAGGAATGATGTATTTATTCCACGTTAGTTGTGTCTAGACAATGAAGCGCGAGAGAGACGCACACAGACACACTCAGGCACACGTAACACATCAGAGGAGCAGAACCGGCAGACGACTCAGAGGTTCTGATCCAAGCAACTCGAACACGGCGTCAGGCGTCATTTCTCATTTATGTCCTCCGCCAGATGTTTCTCTAACTTCTTTGTTAACTCGCAAGTTGTTGTCTGCACGTTGCATGTCTTTCTTCGTCTATGTGTGTGTGTGTGTGTGTGTGTGTGTGTGTGATCGACGGTCGCATCGTCTGGATCCCCCCCCCCCCCCCCCATTGGAGGCCCTTTACAGCCGTGTGTTCTCCGTGC
The DNA here is from genome assembly GCA_036178185.1 of Liparis tanakae. Taxonomy (NCBI): domain Eukaryota; kingdom Metazoa; phylum Chordata; class Actinopteri; order Perciformes; family Liparidae; genus Liparis; species Liparis tanakae. Next base: position 2,601,228 of record CM070107.1, read on the forward strand.
GCCGGGCCATTAGGATGCGTTCGTGGAGGTGGAGGAGAAGTACCGCAAGGCCATGGTGTCCAACGCCCAGCTGGACAACGACAAGAGCAACCTGATGTACCAGGTGGACACGCTGAAGGACGCGCTCATGGAGCTGGAGGAGCTGCTGTCCGAGTCGCGCCGCGGCTACGAGGAGAAGGTCAAGGTACGGCGGGTTACATCTGGATGTTTTATTATTCACAAGCCATTAATGTATCATAAATACACGTAATCTATTTTTTATTTTATTATTTTATTTCAAGACGTTTATTGAGAACTTCACATATTACAATGTACACAGACGTACAACTAAGTCATGAATAAACTAGAACGGGCACTCGGTAGAGCGCATACCTTTGCAAATCACAAGATTGGGCATGAATTATGAACATGTTGGCATGAGTTGCATGACAATTGGATATAAATTGACTATGGTAAAAAGAAGGTTTTGACCTTTCATGACCTTGACCGTTGACCCGATCGATCCCAAAATCGAATCAAATGGCCCCCGGATAATAACCAATCATCCCACCAAATATCATGCGATTCGGTTTAATACGTTTTTTACTTATGCGAATAACATACACGCACACACACACATACAAATACACGGCGATCAAAACATTACCTTCCGCATTTTCAATGCGAAGGTATAAAGAGTGACATGTCTGTACTTTAGTGTACAGGTTACGTCAACAGGCTACGCTGCACATGCACACGTCCAGATTCTCGGCGACTTGCCACATCCTACCTCCGTGAGATCGGCTTTCCTGCTGTTGCCCTTCAAAATAAAAGCTCACCATTGAGCTTTATTGAGAGTGGCCGTATTAAGCCTGCAACCCCGTTTTCATAAGAGGTTTAGTGGAGAGCTCATGACACGTGATGACTCACACATATCTGCAATAGTTTTGTTTTGTTTTGCAAAGGTTGCACGTTGTTGTTTTGAAAAGATATGCAGTGTAAAACTCTTTATTGCCAAATATTTCAACTTGTTTTATTTAGTTTTTCACAGGATTCACTTTATTGTTATAATCTTGAAAATATATTCAGTGCAAAACAGATTAATTTCAGCCCACTATAAGCAATTTTTTTTGCCAAATATTAGTTCCTTTTCGCACAGATATTTGTATTCTTATAAAGTGATTGAAAACGTGTTAGTTTTTTTGTCTGACGGAGCAATCTGGTTAAATAAAAAATGATTGTAAAGTAATTATATTATGAGAAAAAGCCCAGATAGAGGAGTCACAAAACGTCATTTCAATAATATTTCATCATGGACCATTTTGTTACAATTCTGTTGTCAATAAACATTGAGCGTGGTCACGTTAAAGCCGACCGGTCGTCACTTTGAAACTCCGCTCTGCCATTAAGGACCACGTGATCAAAGGACACCCTTCAAAACAACGAACATGCATTCTTGTGTTTATTATTTGTTAAGTTCCTGAAAAAAATCTAACAGACATTTTTGAAACATTCATTCAGAACTTCCTTTTATTAAAAAACTCAAAATTGTAAATCATGGTTTCAGAGGTCAATATAAAGACGTGACGTAACTGTTCCACAGCAAGTGGAAGGACGTTAATGGAAGCTCGTAAAATCAAACAGAAACCAGGAAAATCTCTCCATGTCGATGATCTCCTTTAGACACACAGACCCGTTGCCACAGTAACGCAGCGCCATCTTGTGGTGGATGTCAACAAAGCACCACAGTCTCTGTGCTCTGTTACAACAAATGTAGTACAACATGCATCGTATTTCTAAGTTTGGGGTAACTCTGAAATGTCCTATAGAAATCCTCTCTCTACATAGTTAATGTGTAAATGACTATTCTCTGGTGTTTAGTGAAGTCTCTACAGAGGTGTGTGGAGGCCCAGGACAGATTTAGAGTTAAAATACATTCAAGGAATCTGACAGAGTTTGTCAATAGTTCATATTCCACGATGGAGAGTTTGGAGACCTCCCGAGTGGGCGGAGTCCCAGCAGGGCAGTGGCACAGCTGGTGGCAGGAACTCACGATCCAACCATCTTGAACCATCTTCAAGGGTACAAAATAAGGGTATATAAACTTCCCAAAAAACTAATTTGCCTGAATCACCTTTTAATAATGAGCCGCTACACGACATCTACGTGATTTGATGAAAAATGCTTTTATAACTACGGTACTTTGATTGTTCTATAATAATAATAATAATAATACATTCAATTTATATAGCGCTTTTCCAGGTGCTCAAAGACGCTTAACATCATCCCAACATCCTGATCAAGAACATCGATTGTGCCGAAGACACGTACAATAATACTAACAATTTTAAGAACAATAGGTCCTCTGCCCCACTGTCAGTGTTCAGGCCCTCATTAATAAGCAGAGGGCCTTTTGCACACCACATTTTCTTTTAAAGCCCTGGATCCATTGTTGGAGACACAATGTCAGTCAAAGGGATATTTTATCACTATGACTCTGAAATTCTGCTCTTTTGGACTCTATCACTGACATAAAGATGAACTAGTTCAGTGTCTAATTTACCATTCAATGGAGAACAATATGACACTCATTAACAACTATGACATTCTGTCACTACCTGGATGTTCAGGTCACTTGGTGCATCGTTTACTTTAAGCTCAACTCATTGACTGTCATCCTGGCTCTTTGAGAGACGCCCCTTGCAGAGTGAGGAAGCCGCGCAGCAGCCTCCCCCCAGGTCCTAGTGCCTGGGGATTATGGTCATTTATTTTCTTCAGCGCGGCACATTAAAACATTAAATAGCCGATTTTTTTCAGCGTGAGAAATACGATGTGTGCCCGGAGTTAAGACAGAAACGAGTCTCACGCTCAATGCGTGAGGCTTGAGAGCCCTGCAGACAACTTCCCGACGCTTCGGCTTTGAGAGACGTGTTGCAGCTTAACGGTAGCGTCAGCTAGCGCCGTGTTTTAGTGGTCAGTCAGACCAGAGCGCTGGTGAGGAGTGGGTCATATACGGTAGTTTAATGCGTTACGGCAACCAACACGGGGCGTAACATAACGATGTCACATACAGGTCTGGTGGAGGCAACAGTGAAACTCAACGGCTCTGGGTTAGATGTCTCGATGTATAAAAGAGGCGTGTCCGTTAGTTTTATTTGTTCTTACCAAGCTATACTGATTTGCAGGCAGTCTGGCGGGCCGGAGTTGAATTCAAACGGGCCGTATCCGGCCCGCGGGCCGCTAGTTGAATAGGCCTGTTCTAGAGGTACATCGTGTTATCGCCTTAGAAGACTAGCGGAGGGGTAGAAAACCCATAAACCCTTTTTATGTGAGCGCAGCTGAAAACAGCAGTTAAGCTGCTGAGAGAAGCTCATTATCATTATTTCTAACCTTGTCAATGTCTTGACTAGATTCTATATTCATTTTGCAAATCATTTGATAAATAAAAGTGTGAGTTTACATGAAAAACACCAAATTGTCTGGGTGACCCCAAACGTTTGACACTGTATTTTGCAATATGTGTGCCAGCGTGCTGCACGCGGCCCGATGACCTCTGACCTCACCCCCGTCGTCCCCGTGTTCAGGCTGAGGTGACTCTCTGAGGATGGATCGTCTCTCATGCTCCATGTTTGCTCCTCACAGGATCACGACCGCGAGAAACACGCCCACACGGTGCTGCAGTTCCAGTTCGGTGAAATGAAGGAGACGCTGAAACAGAGTGAAGAGCTGCTCAACGTGAGTACTTGCCCCCCGGTTGAAGCCCCCCCCCCCCAATTGGTTCAAAAGACACGTCATGAAGAAGGGTAACACCTGCTCTCTCCTCCGCTTGTCACCTAGAGGCTGTTCCAACACTCTTTCTTTTGGTCCACACTCTATACTTGTGCATGCACTCTACTCTCTCTCTCTCTCTCTCTCTCTCCCTCTCAAACTTGCCTTCCTTCTCCTGCTGTCTAGGACATCCGCCAGCTGCGTATCAAGCAGGAGGGTTTTGTCAGAGAGATCTCTGACCTGCAGGAGACGGTGGAGTGGAAGGATAAAAAGATTGGGGTACGCGCTCTGAGCCCCGGTCCTCCGCCGTTCCCCGTTTCATCAGATCCATCTCGTTCAACATGCATTCAGCACATCTTCTCTGCATGAACTTGAATGCCATCTTTTTTTTTTACTTCTCCCTTCTTCTTTTGCCCCTCTGGTCCACGCTTTCTGTTCCGCTCTTGTTTCGCACTGGGGGGCTGCGCTCAGGCCTTAGAGCGGCAGAAAGAATACACAGACGCCATTCGCATTGAGCGCGATGAGCTCCGGGAAGAGGCGGTGAAGCTGAAAGACATTCTGAAGGTACTCGGGCGGTGTGTGTGTGTGTGTGTGGTGCGTGTCGCTTTGGGGAAATAACGTTGTTGCGGTAACTGAAGCTTTAAAGGTCAAACCGAATCCTGGTTGTTGATTGTAAAAATCACCTACAAGTGCACATATATGTTCTGTGTGTACGATGCTGGCATGAATGTGATGCAGCCCACAGGTCAAAGAGCAAAACATAAAAATATAATGTTGCCCCTGATGTCAATAGAGAGGCAACAAATGCCCAATATTGTCCTCTAATAATTTTAAAGCGTTTTCTTGTTGTTCTTTGTGTGTGTCCTATTTGTATTGCCTGTACTAGGTACACACACAAATATATGCATATAATTTAGAATTATAAAAAAAAAGAAATAAGTTCTAACTGTTGTAAAACATTTTTAATAACAATAAATAACCACAAAGAAATAAGAAGTAAATTAAATATGATTATGTTTTGTTTGATTTTTTTAAACTGTAAACTACTGCCTAATATTCTTATTATTGCCTAATAGTAGAGATGCACCGATCAGGTTTTTTGGGCCGATCACCGATCGCCGATCACTGAAATCAGTGTCAGCCGATCACCGATAATACCGATCACTGAAATAGTATCTGCCGATCCCATAATACCGATCACGGTGTCGATTGAAGCGTTCTATTTATTGTGTAGCATCATTGCCTCGGACTATGAGGAAATACACATCTAAAGCACCTCAAACATTAAAGAAATTACAGATTTCTTTAAACATTTAGGACTTTTACTTTGAAAACTGTCCTAATTTATACATAACAATTGTTTGATTGCTATTGTAGGGGATTGATTTCAGATATATATGGAACAAATCTGCATTATTCATTTCCTGGAACTCTTGGGGAAATCTATATACAGGACTTTTTTAACATACAAAAGTCTGACTTATTTTTATAAACTCTTCCTTGGTACAGTAACAATATTTTAATGTTAGCATAATTCAAGCTAAATCTCAGAAACGATCTATTAATATACAAAATCAGTTCATTGTTTACTTGTATATGTTAGTGTATGATTTGTCCACATCTTATTTTGAAAAACGGATGTTGTTTCACGTGGCTCTTTCCGCTATCTTTGCAAAACCTGATGTTGTGTCACGTGAATCCTTCCCCTAACAGCACTCGATCAGGGCGCGAGGTTTTCATAAAGTTAGCGGGTAACTTTATGAAAACCCTCGTGCGCTCCCGATCGAACGCGTGCCGTGAGCATCAGTCTATAGGGTCAGACATGTGAACATCAGTCTATAGGGTCAGACATGTGAACATCAGTCTGTAGGGTCAGACATGTGAACATCAGTCTATAGGGTCAGACATGTGAACATCAGTCTGTAGGGTCAGACATGTGAACATCAGTCTATAGTCAGACATGTGAACATCAGTCTATAGGGTCAGACATGTGAACATCAGTCTATAGGGTCAGACATGTGAACATCAGTCTATAGTCAGACATGTGAACATCAGTCTATAGGGTCAGACATGTGAACATCAGTCTATAGTCAGACATGTGAACATCAGTCTATAGGGTCAGACATGTGAACATCAGTCTATAGGGTCAGACATGTGAACATCAGTCTATAGGGTCAGACATGTGAACATCAGTCTGTAGGGTCAGACATGTGAACATCAGTCTATAGGGTCAGACATGTGAACATCAGTCTATAGTCAGACATGTGAACATCAGTCTGTAGGGTCAGACATGTGAACATCAGTCTATAGGGTCAGACATGTGAGCATCAGTCTGTAGGGTCAGACATGTGAGTGTCGGTGAGTTGACCCAGAGGTTCAGCTCGGGGGACGGGGCGCCGCTCGCTGCAGGAGGATCCCCTCCCGGACCTCTCACTCTGCGGCACTCGGCGGCGCTCCGTCTCCGTTGCGGCGCGCGGCGACTGAAACGTCTCTGATAGTATTTCTCGCAGATGTGACGTCATCTGATCGATCGGTTATGATCGGCCGTTTTGAGAAGGCCGATCAAAACCGATCATGGCAATATCGGCCGATATGGATCGGTGCCGATCAGATCGGTGCATCCCTACCTAATAGTCTTATTATTGCCTAATATTCTTATTGCCTAATAGTCTTATTATTGCCTAATATTCTTATTATTGCCTAATAGTCTTATTATTGCCTAATATTCTTATTATTGCCTAATAGTCTTATTATTGCCTAATATTCTTATTATTGCCTAATATTTTTATTATTGCCTAATAGTCTTATTATTCCCTAAGCGTCTTTGAGTATTTTGAAAAGCACTATAGACATGTAATGTATTATTATTATTAGTCTTATTGCCATTTTTATGATAATTGCTCATATATACCGTAAGCCTAAATAAGTATATTTATAATTTTTGAATAAAGGTTAAATGTTTGCCCTTGTGTTTTTTCCAGAAACACGGGATAGTACTGGGTCCTGATCTCACCGTCAATGGGGACATCGGTGAGGCGGAGGTGGGCGACCCCCCCAGTGGAGACGCTGCCGCCCACCCGGCTCCGGACTCGCACACCGCCCCGTCGGAGGGGAACGGCATGCTGGGTAAAACTCCTCACTCCATGGCTCGGCATTAAACTGTCTGAAGACTGTCATTCCACAATGCTTTACCGTAGGGACACAAAAGGATTTGGACAAAGAATTGTCTCACAACTGATATCTGATGCTAAACGGCTGATGCCTGATTGTGGAATGAACTCTTCAGTTCTTCGTCGACTGTCTTTAACTCTGATTTTCAGTTCTTGAGGTTGGACACTTACAACGACGAGACAATCTCACCACAAGGTCGGCTGTGTAATTGTTCTGGAGCTTTTAAGCCAATGCCGACGAGAAGTAATTTTAAAAGATCTCCGAAGATGTAAAGTTAAAGTCGACAATTCGATGCCAACTGACCTTGTAGTTGTGTCAACTTATTTGTTTTTATTGTGAAAAAATTCCATGAACAAATACAAAATAATGGAGTGAAATTGATCTCAAAATGGTCACAAATATATATTGAATGTTCAACAAATGGGGGAAAAAAGATTTACAAATAAGTAGAATCAGTTTGGGTGTTCCAATCTTCACACAAATTACACAGATCTGTGCATACATATGCATCAATTTCTATGTATTAATTATATATATTCATATCTATATATTCATAATTTATATATATATGAATCAATTTTTATGTATTAATTATATATGTGTATTAATAATATATATTAATAATAAATATATATGATTGACATGTATATATGTGTCTTATTCATATATATATATATATATATCAATTTATATGTATTAATTATATATAAATAATATCTACATATTAATAATGTATATATATATATATGAATAACATATATATATTATCAATGTATATGTATTAATTATATATATTAATTATATTTATATATTAATTATATATAATATATCTCTTAAGAAGGTAGAAGGAGCCAATGCTTTTGTGCTACAGACAAGTTGGGAGAGCCAGACAGTATTAGGTGACCGACTAAAACACAAGTTATTTTTAATACTTTCATGGAATTTGTTGACAAACAGAAACTCCAGCTGTATCTATCCAACCTCTTTCTCTCCTGTTCAAACTAAGATTCCACTTTCAAGCTCAGCATGCTCCTGGACCCCTGGGGTTCATCTTTGTCCCCTTTCACCCCTCGTCTCCATTATTAATGTTTTGGCTTTTGATTTGTTTCTCTTGCACCTTTCCCAGCTCTCACATATTAGTTCTGAATCACAGCCAGCTCGGTTAATGCATGTGGTGGAGGTGCGTAAATGCTGACGGGTCTCTACAGGGTTGATGGTACAAAGCATTTACAGCAAATAGTATGTGTAAGGAACATCATTGTAAACGCACTGTCCCGTAGATCTGGGAGCAGCCGGCTTCTTCTCTTGTCAATCGATGTGCTGGGAATCAAGAAATTCATTTCGGTGTTCCTCCGCCTTTCTTCCTCTTTTCTTCTTCTTCTCCTTCTTGTGCTTCTATTGGTCATCTTGGCTCTGCGCTTCTCTTGCTGTCCAATCAATCAATCATTACCCTGACTTCTGCTGATGCACTTCCTCTCCAAGATTACAGTTTTGAAAGTCATGCCCTCCGTCACCGTGTACTCTTCATGATCTCTCAGGCAACACAGAGGACACTCCGTTGAGAAGTAGCGGAGAGGAAGAGGTGGATCCAGAGCGCCGTCGAGAAATGTTTGAGGACGAAAAAGAGAATCCTGCGAGCCGTGACGCGCTCTATAATGTTGCTGCTGTGGCCACGCCGGAGACATCTAGCGAAGAACGGCCAACAGAAGAACAGACGTGCTTGGAAGAGGACAAGAAGACCGCGGCAGAAGAAGACAACGTTGAAGAAAGTGGCCTCGGCAAGGACTTAAATGTTGACAATATTGACCAATCAATCACAGAAGACAAATGTATAATCATAGGCAGTCCTGGGTTTAAAGAGATTGGAACAAGGTCTGAGGAAATTGTACCAGAAACCAAATTGCCTCAAGGGGGAGATTTAGGGGAGACGAGTCACCCAGATGTAGCAGAGACGAGTCCCCCAGATATGGGGGAGACAAGTCCCCCAGATGTAGTAGAGACGAGTTACCCAGATGTAGGGGCGATGAGTCACCCAGATGTAGGGCAGACGAGTCATCCAGATGTAGGGGAGACGAGTCCCCCAGATGTAGTGGAGACGAGTCCCCCAGATGTAGGGGCGATGAGTCACCCAGATGTAGGGGAGACGAGTTCCCCAGATGTAGTGGAGACGAGTCACCCAGATGTAGGGGAGACGAGTCACCCAGATGTAGGGGAGACGAGTCCCCCAGATGTAGGGGAGACGAGTCACCCAGATGTAGGGGAGACGAGTCACCCAGATGTAGGGGAGACGAGTCCCCCAGATGTAGGGCAGACGAGTCACCCAGATGTAGGGGAGACAAGTCCCCCAGATTTAAGTGAGACAGATGTAGGGGAGACAGAAACCAAAAGCAGTCGTGTTGACATGGATGAAATCAACGAGTCATGTAAGAACCTTTTTGAAAAGCAAGAAAACATACGGAAAGATGATGAAAGTAACTTGCTAGATACAGAATTGTGTCATCAGCAAAAGGTTCCACTGATGTCAGAAGGTTTACCCGATGAGTCCGACCCAACCGCGTCAAACGCCGAACCTCAACAAGAGCCGGAGAATGCCGACGAGCCACAGAACGACGAGGCAGAGGAGATATCAGGTAAATGTCAGCCTCAGGACGCCGCCACTTCAGGGAAGAAGAAGAGAAGGAAGAGGAGAGGCAAAAAGAAAGGAGGAACAAACGAGGATAAGAACCAACAAAAAGAAGGAATTGATCAAGAAAAAGGCAAAGAAGAAGTAGACAACGGATCGGCTACAAGAAACCCACAAGAACCTGAAGTCAAGGGTTCTGCCACTGAAACGCTCAAGAAGTCGAGAATTGATGAAGTTAAGAATGAGCCAGACGGGCGAGATGAGGCAGCAAAACCCACAGAAACCTTTCATACCAATGAACCTCTGAAAGAGTCTCTAGTGGAACTCGTTCCAGAAGAACAAAAGTTGCAGACGGAGAACTTAAAAGAAGCAGAACCCGGGGCAACTCCCAAGAAAGAAAGGTTGGATCATGTTCTGGATGAACAGAACGAGGGGCCGAGTTCAGAAGCTGAACCCGTAGAAGCCGTGGAGGTAGTGGCACCCGGTGAAACATTGCCTCGCGTTGAAACCATCAATGACTCCAGAGCAAAGGCCAAAAAGGGCGAGGGAGTAACTTTAGAAACTGAGGAAGTAGAGGAGGTGGGATCCATAACGAGTCCTGTCCCAGAGACCAAGCCCAGCACTTCTGATCTTATTGACACCTCTAAAGATGCAGAACACTCCGATGGTCTTGACGGAGAGTGTTCTTCCAGTATAGATAACTCTAAAAGTGAAACCAGCATCTCAACCACTGACAATGTCACCGACACCGAGTCGAAAATGGATAGAGTCGAGGATGAAGTTGGGTTCATTGATGAGACGCAATCTGAATGTACAACTAATAACCCCGAGAACACCTTTGAAGCGAGCGCTAAGGAAGACGCTGAAGAATTGCACGTTCAAAGCATTGTTGACGTCGCTGCCAATGAACCTGAATCCACCGTCAATCCCGAGAGTACGGGCAAGGCGTCTGTGTCCCCGTCCTCTACCGACGTCTTCACCGACGTCTTCGCCGACGCTCTTCTTGTCAAGAGCTCGTCTGGCTCCGAGTTGCCCGCAGACATGAACACGGGCAGCGGTGGCGCTTCCAAAGGGGTTTTAGGTGGAGGTCCAGAGGAGGCAAGAGCAGAGGCTGAGGAGGTCCGGAAGGAGCCAAAAGCGGAAAGAACCAAGTTAAACGAAGGCTTGACAGACGCCGAAGATTTAGTCAAGTCAGCCCAATCCCGTGAGGGACAAAGTGATTTTTGTGCATTATTAATGAAAACCACCGATGCCTTTGACTCTGTGAGGAGTCTGCTGGAGACCGCTGGAGGAGTACAGGCCGGACAACCGGGTGACGTCCACAGCCAGGATCTGCCTGAGGAGTCTGATGCCAAAGTGTCCTCTGAAGCAGAACAGGTGAACACCATTGACGTGTTGATCACAACGGCCTCTCCAAAAGAAGCGGCTGAACTCGGGTCCTCGACAGAGCAGGACCAGGGGGCTGAAGAGTCGACCGTTCCAGAGCGTCCAAACGGTGAAAAGGAACCGCAGAGCGAGGCGGAGCAACCGCATGAACGAGTCCTAGACGAGTCTGAGGGCGACGATCCGCCTGGACCCTCCCTGCAGGACGGCAATGAAGAGGACGAAGGTCTTCCTTTTGATTTCGATGACGAGGAGGCAGCCGGAGCTCATCCAAACCAGGAAGCGGTGGAGGAGGGAGTTGAAGTCATGCCCGATGACTGCAGCAATGGTGGTCTGTCCAATGAGAATAGGCGAGCGGAGCTACTTGAGAGGGTTGACGAAGCGGGTACGGTAGCCGGGGGTAACCGCGTAGAGTCCCCGGATACCGCGCCTCTAGACAACCGGAGGGCCGGCGGGGACGCCTCGGCCAAAGAGGAGGGGCGGGCCGCAAATGAAAAGCAGAAACGCATTCCAGAGGAAGAGGTGGGCGTGGCAGATGAGCCCGGGCGCATGGCAGAGGGAGGGCGGGGCTTGAGTGTTGGGGGGCGGGGCCTCGTCGTCGTCCAGCCTCCGCCTGTCGAGGAAGGGCTGGATGCCGTGAAGCAGGAGCTGCACGGCCGAGATTCACCACAGAGAGCCGAGCAGGCGGCAAGCGGTAAGGAGCCGGGCAGCGGCGTGAAGAGGAGCGGCAAGAAAGGCAAAGGCAAGGGCAAAGAGGACTGTAAGATGTCTTAGCTCAGCGGCGGTACCTAGCATACATGTATATCAGATAATCAGTCTTAGGGAGTCAATGGTTGCCTCACTTTGATGCTTTGATCTTTTAAATTCAGTCTGTGTTCCGGTCCACCGGACAGATCTCAGTCTTGTGTGAGCCGCTTGGTGACGCTCTATCGTACTATTGGACAGTTCTGCACTCGCTACGTCTTTTATTTCTCCGTCGATGCACATTTCTCACGCTGCTGCTTATCGTGCGTCGCGGATAAAATACTGTTGTCATTTTCCTCACGTTACAACTTCAGGATCGATTGATTGATTCCACGTGTGAAGAAGAAAAACACACTTGTGTTAATCGGTAATGTTTTAGTTGGAGAGCGTTGACGTGCTCCCACGGTGATGTTGGTACCTGGAGGCCCTCATCTGTAAAACAACTGCTGTGTGACGTGGGAATGTCTGACATGTGTATGTTTTTGCATTTTATTGCACTTTATTGCCCAAATGCCAATAAATACCATGCTTTTACCCGTTTTAAATGTTTGTTCAGATGCATTTTTTATTTGTAGGTAAATAGTGACAGAAAGCACAATGTGTCGGCTCCTGGCTGCACATTCACGTATTCACGTATTCATGTCTACCTTCCCGCATCGTGTGATTGGAGCCCGCTGTGTGCTCTTGCATTGACCTTTTTCTCAACAGTGTGTGCATGCTAACAATCCCCCCCAACACACACGCACACACACAAACACACACACTCCGCTCCATCCCTCATGGAATCCTACGCTGTTGCATGCCTCAACCTCCCACCTTGACACCCCCCCCTCCTCACCACCATCTCCTTGGCTGCATCCCCACCCCTGGTACGTGAACTTCCTTTTTTAATTCAAAGATGGACGGCGGCAGTCGTGACGCACAACGCCGTTTACCTTTAGCCGAGCATCTGGCGCCGAGCGTCCTCTCAAAACGTGCGCTGCTTTTATCTTGCAGAGATCCGCCTGAGGAAGCTGGTGGATGAGCGGGAGAAGATGATCGAGCAGGTGGGAGACGGAGAGGCTGTCGTCTCCGTGACGATGAAACTATACATAGGATTCATACAGTCATGGAAAACCTGGAAAAGTCCTGGAATTAATTTTTTTCTTATTTCCCGGCCTGGAAAAGTCCTTGAAAAACTATTAAAACCCAAAAGTTTCAGAAAAGTCCTGGAAAATGTTGATATATTTATATGTTCATTTATGCATTTTGATTAAAAGAATTCACATTTATATTAATAATTAATATACATTATTTTAATCAAACTATCGTCTCTCATTCATTCATTTGTGTTATTTAAGTTTAATACTCATGTATACAATCTACATATAGATTTCACTAAATGTTTGGTCTTGGAAATTTGGTTTAAAGTCCTGTAAACCCCCCACGCGTATGCACCCTGAACACATGTGAAGGGTTATGAACATAATAATTTGCTCGTGGCTCCTCCCGCAGGTGAAGAAGCTCAAGTCCCAGCTGGAGCAGAAGACGCAGCGGAACGGCACGGAGAAGAGTTCGAGCCCGGGCGGAGACGTTCTGGAGAACGGCGCCGATCCCGACTCGACGGAGCAGCAGAGTGAGTCCACGCCATGACGCGCGGGAACCGACCGGCCGGCACGCCGCCGCCTCACGGTCGCCCGCGGCTCAGAAACGCTTTGTTCTTCCATCTCTTCCAGGAGACGCCAGCCGGCAAATTAGTGACTTCAAGTTCAAGCTGGTGAAGGCGGAGCAGGAAGTGACGGCTTCGGAACAAAACGTGAGCTGCATTTTTGAGGATTTTTTTTATTATTGAACTACAGTACTCTCAGTCAATTCAAAATGTCAATAAACCTCCAACCTGAGTATTTTAGAAAGTAAAAGTGAGGTCTTGGCTTTCTTAGGAGAAAATCAATTATTGGGCAACTCATTAAAAACCAACACATTTCCCATCTCACTTGTTATTTTCCATCTGTTAACGTGAGAATAATAAACAAACAACTAAAAATGTACAATCAAACATTTCTGACATAAAAGAAAACCAACTCAGTGACTAATATAGCCACCCTTCTTTTCAATAACGGTAATAAGCCGTCCATTCATGGACACTGTCAGTTTGTTGATCTGTTGACGATCAACGTGTTGTGCAGCAGCAGCCACAGCCTCCCAGACACTGTTCAGAGAGCTGGACTGTTCCCTGCACTGTAAATCTCCTGTTTAAGGAGCTCCACAAGTTCTCCATCGGGTTGAGGTCCGGTGAGGAAGGGGGCCATGCCATTATTCTGTCATCTTGAATTTCCTTTACTGGCTCGCCACGCAGTGGAGTGCTGCGCTGCATGCGCTGGAGCATCGTCCTGTGTTAAAATCATGGTCTTCTTGAGAGATGCAGACTTGTTCTTGGTCCACTGCTTGAAGAAAGTGTCTTCTGAAAACTGGCAGTAGGTTTGAGTTGATTTTGAGTCCATGTTCAACCCGAAAAAGGTCCAACTAGCTCATCTTTAATAATACCAGCCCATACCAGCACCCCACCTCCACCTGGCTGGGTCTGAGTGGAAGTGGAGCTCTGTGCCCCTTACTGGTCCAGCCCGGGCCCATCCATCTGGTCCGTCAGGACTCACTCTCATCTCATCAGTCCATAAAACCTTTGAAGCATCCGTCTTCAGATAGTTCTTGGCCCAGTTCTGACGTTTCACCGTCAGTGTCTTGTTCACTGGTCATTGGTGGTCGGGTTTCAGCCCTCCTGACCTCGGCCGTGTCTCTGAGCGATGAGCACCTGGTACCTCTGGGCCCTGCAGGTAGGCTGCAGTTCTAGAATATGACAGCACTGAAGGATGATGGTTCCTGGTAGCTTCACGTTTCATTCTTCTCACATCTTTGGCAGTTACTTTGCGTCTTTAGCTCTCAACACGTTTCTAGCGACCCTGTCGACTATTTTCAACACAGCGTTTGATGGTTCTGTGACCACGCCCCAATATCTTAGCACTTTCAAGTGTGCTGCATCCCTCTGAAAGACTTTTTACAATTTGTGACTTTTCAGAGTCAGTTACATCTCTTTTTTGGCCCATTTTGCCTGAGGAAAAGAAGCTGCCTAATAATTATGCACACCTTGATATAGGGTTTGGATCTCCCTAGGCCACGCCCTCCCTCATAACACAGATACACATCACCTGATATGCTTAAATACAATTAAAATTCAAGTTTATACAGCTTGGAGTTGGAAAATATGCATCACATTTATGATATGGTCAAAATACTCACTTGCTTAATAATTGTGCACACAGTATATATATATATATATATATATACACACACACACACACACACTCACACTCTCTACCGGTCAAAAGTTTGGGGTCAGTTAGAAATGTCCTTATTTTTTAAAGTACAGCACTGTTATAGTTAATAATATTAAATTAATCCTAAATACTCTCTCTACATAGTTAATGTGTACATGACTATTCTCTGTTTTTTAGTGAAGTCTCTACAGAGGTGTGTAGAGGCCCATCTCCATGTTCTATTGGTACGTTGTGATATCACCTTAGAAGACTAACGGAGGGGTAGAAAACCCTTGAAAATCATTTGTATGTGAGCGCAGCTGAAAACGGTTATGCTGGTGAGAGAAGCTCTAAAACTGGCCTTCCTTTGAGCACAAGAAGAACTACATTATTATTTACAATACAAACTAGAACGTGCTATAGTAAAAATAAGAGGTTGACCTTTGACCCGATCAATCCCAAAATCTAATAACCAATCATCCCACCAAATTTCATGCGATTCGGTTTAATACTTTTTTACTTATGCGAGTAACACGCACGCATACAAATAGGCGGAGATCAAAACATTACATTTTCAATGCGAAGGTTATCATGATTTCTCACCTTGTCAATGTCGTGAGTTTTCATAATTGTCTGGGTGACCCCAAACTTTTGACCGGTAGTGTATAGATTCTCACCTTTCTTTTTTTTTTTTTTTTTTTGGTGTCCAGGTGACCAGACTAGAGGGTCAGGTGACGCGCTACAAGACTGCAGCTGAGAACTCTGAGAAAGTGGAGGACGAGCTGAAGGCCGAGAAACGGAAACTACAGAGAGAGGTAGAGAGCGGCGAAAAGAAGGGAGGAGCCGGACCCTCAAACCAGCTCCGTTTTAATCTCTCTCTCTCTCTCTCTCTCTCTCTCTCTCTCTCTCTCTCTGCCCCCCCTGACCCGACAGCTGCGCTCGGCCCTGGACAAGGTCGACGAGCTCGAGTCGAACAACAGCCACCTGTCCAAACGGCTGGAGAAGATGAAGACGAGTCGCGGCATGGCGCAGACGCCATAGCGACGGCGCCGCCGCACCGGAGCTCGTCTCCTGGATTCAGAGAGGAGTTTTCCTGCGTCTCGGTTCCCGTTCCGTCGGCCTGACGACGAGGAAACGCACAAAAGGAAGAAAAAGAAAAAAAGAAATACAAAATCGTAGTTATCATATCCAGAGTAGAGAACGACAAGCAACGTGCCATTTCTTCGCCTGTTTTTTCTGTCCGATAAGTCTTCATAGTGGTGTTGGGGGGGGGGAGGCATATTTTTGTGTAGCTGTGTTAAAAGGGGGGGGGGGGGGTCCACAGAGCACCGCCACTGCACCCTGGTTTTCCTGCTGCCTCTCATCGTGACTCGAGACGAGTCTTAATAATAATTTCGATTTGTATAGCGCTTTTCTCAGTACTCAAAGACGCTTACAGGGAACAAGAGACGAACAGAACAAACAAGAAGAAAGCAGACAAGACGAACAAACGAACAGAAAATAAATATATAGAGGAAAACAACGGGGAAGCTGTGTGAGTCGTATCGGGGGCAGGGGTTAGCAGGCGAAAGCAAGTTGGAAAAGATGTGATTTGAGGGCTTGTTTAAATGAAGGTAGGGTCTTGTTCACATCGGAGGACGGAGACGTTTCAGAAAAGACGGTGCGACCCGTCGGCCCGAGACCGCGATGAAGACGACACAGCTGTGTGTGTGTGTGCGTGTGCGTGTGTGTGCGTGCGTGTGTGTGTGTGTGTGTGTGTGTGTGTGTGTGTGTTGTTGTGAATGGGAGGGGAGCAGAATGAAGTGTGTTGTCCTCGTTTGCATTCAAAGCCAAACTCTGTTCTCAAGACGTCCACGGTGGAACTGACCGGAACAGTCCAGAAGTCGCCGACCCGTCCCACCAAGAAGTCTCTCAGCTGCTCTCTGCTTCCTATAGTCAGTCACTGGTTGGCTCTCGTGCACACACACACACACACACACACACACACACACACGCTGAGACTCGCTGCAGAAATGTGGCGTCGGGGGACTCACGCCGTGGAGGAGCTGCTTCACCGTTTACAGAGCTTCAAGATGTTTGTGGGGGAACTTTAACGGCTGTAATCTTTGTGCAATAAAAGCTCCAACCATACTTCAGATGTTACGCCGTACACGTGTTGTGGTCAATCGGGGACTAAAGGGTTCAAATATCTGTCGCGGCTGCAACGTGCAGCGATACGATACAAATAGAAATCATCCTAAATCCAACAATTCAAGACAATCTTTTATTCAAACTTGTGTTTACAAAATACAATATGTGTGCCTCAGATTAAAATTATTAATAAGAGTCTAATATATTGAACAAATGTGAACCTGATTCTATTTTTAATTTCTGTAGAACTGAAAGTCAGACGGCTGATCGCCTCTACAGAGAGACGGGAAGGAAATCGGTCATAAAGCAAATTAAAGTATACTACGCCGTCCCCAGCACGCTGCATGCATCAAGTACTCGACATGTTAAAGAATACTTGAAGATGCATACATGCAGGTAATGATGTCTGAAGGCTGCTGCAGGGCAACCAGGAACATCTTGAAAAACAGACACTTGAAATATCATTTTGAACACTGATTTTTCCTCATGCTAATTTATTTCTTTAAAGGCTGCAGTGTTATTTTAATGTTCATGATACTTTTGTGTCACTAGAAAGCTCTCCATACATCAACAGAGCAGGTCTACACTTTAGACCACCTGTCTTAGGTCGTAGGAGTAACTTAGAATGGGTCTTCGCTCCTTTCAGGCGGTTTTAAATTTGCATTCTCTCTAATGTCCACCAGGGGGCGTCGGGGCGCCTCCTCCGGCATCAAAAAGGAAATGACGGGGTTTAGTTCCCACGGTCAAATCCTTGAGTGTTGGAGGATTCTCTGTCAGACATTCAGAATGCAGACTTTGCCCAAGGGAATTACCCGCAATGCATTGCAGTGGGACATTAAACAGGGTTATCAGTGGAAGCGTGCACTGTAAATACTGATTTGTGTTATTTAACCTCTATTAAATAAATAATAGTAACCTTGACATAATACATTTGCCTTGGGAGACCCGACCAGAACCAAGAGGACCTGACGGTGCAGAATCAGTTTATTGAGTCGTGTTGGGGGGTTCCGGTCCTCTCGATGAAGCCAGCTGGCAGTCTGCCAAAGTCTGTTTTTCTTTTTCCTCCATACGAATGGGCCGTGGTTGCTTCCCTGATGTCCCTGAGCTCTTCTCTGGGGTCAAAGTATATGATGGAGTCAGATCAGTCTTAATAATTGGAAATACGCACAGAGAGACTCGAAAATACGAACACAGGTTCACTAATGCGCAGAAGAACAACTGACAAATTATTTAGAATTTGTTTTAATAAGTATTATGTTGAATATGCTACGGAAACATTATTCAATAGCTCCACTGTAATAAAGTGGAGGGTGAAATAATTCATGATTATAAAAACAAATCTTCAAAATAATAGCTGTAGAACAACAAAGGAGAGCCAATTGATGTCTGATATTCATTATTTAAAACTACACTGTATTACAGTGGAGCTATTGAATAATGTTAACATAAAATATGTTCAATAATTCATGATAATCATTAAAAATCTATTTTTTTCAAAATATCAGCTGTACAGAGGGTTGGCAGCTGACGTCTGATATTAGTTATTTTAACCGCCGGGAAGTCCGATCTGTCAAGATCTTTCCATCTTTACCGAACTGACCAGCAACAGCCGCCCGGTGCACCCTGGGTAAAGGTACCTTCCCCTTCAGAAAGTAAACAGCGGAGCTGAACGGGCGTCACGTTGTTATTGTTCCCACTAGAAACGAAAAGTTATATGAATAAATAATGATACAAATAAAACAGAGCGGTATGTTATTTACAAAACAATGTTCATGTTTTTTAAATACACAAATTAATCATATTTTCCGAATTCGGTTTTAGTTCCGTCTGTATTTGGGATAATTCCTATTGGTTCCTAACCGGAAGTTACAATCACAAGGACCGGTAAGTTTCCGAGGATGAAAAAAAAAAGAAGAAGAAAGATGGCGCTGCCCATGTTGAGAGGTTGTCACAGGTTTCCATCTAAACTCAGCTTTACTCGTCTCTGTTTAAAGGAACGCGTGACCCTGAACCGGCCCGGTAACCGGTGGCTGCTTCCGCCGCCGCCCGCCGCCGTGGGCGCGGCGCTCCGCTCATACAGCTCCGGCCGCGGCGGCCAGAACCAGAACCAGAAGGTGGTGGTGTTCGGCATCCCGAATCCCTTCAACTGGGTTCGCACCCGAATCCACTACTTCGTGATCCGGGCGTACTTTGATAAGGAGTTCACCATCGAGGACTTCACGGAGGGGGCGAAGCAGGTGTGTGAGCACCGGGAACATGGCGGTAACGTGTGGTCAGCGACCCGCACACGGCAGGAGTCGCTGCGCGTCGTGTATCGTCACTACGACCCGAACCACCAGGTGTAGTCGCGCTGACCAGGTGTGCTCCTCCGCAGGCCTTCTCCCACGTCTCCAGGCTGCTGGCGGGGGGCCAGTTTGACGCCTTGGAGGGACTCGTGGCGAAAGACGTGAGTACGGGAAGCCAACAGGTCCAAACGTATCGGTCATAAAGCACATTAAAGTTATGCTACGGCGTCTCCAGCACGCTGCATGCATCAAGTACTCGACATGTTAAAGAATACTTGAAGATGCATACATGCAGGTGATGATGTCTGAAGGCTGCTGCAGGGACATCTTGAAAAACCGACACTTGAAATATTATTTTGAACACTGATTTTCCCGCATGCTAATTTGTTTTTTAAAGGCTGCGGTGTTATTTTAATGTTCATGATACTTTTTTGTCACCAGAAAACTCTCCATACATTATCAACAGAGCAGGTCTACACTTTAGACCACCTGTATTGGGTCGTAGGAGTAACTTAGAATGGGTCTTCGCTCCAGTCAGGCGGTTTTAAAGTTGCATTCTCTCTAATGTCCACCAGGGGGCGGCGCCTCCTCCGGCAGCAAAAAGGAAACGACGGGGTTTAGTTTGAACACTGATTTTTACACATGCTAATTTATTTTTTAAAGGCTGCGGTATTATTTTAAATGTTTCATCCCGCTACATTTACTGCTGTCACGCTTTTAGTATTAATACTTCATTAAGAGAGCATCTGCACGCACTGCGCTGCGCAGGGTCCCAGCGAGTGGCGTCACGTGGCGGAGCTTTAGACTTTAGAGACTTAAATTCTCCGGCTGTGAAAAAAAGAAAAGATGATTCCAGAAGTGAAACGTTTCAGTTCTTTGTCTCCGATGCAGACAGTCAGTAACGTGTTGTAACTTTCCAGCGGCTCATCCTGATGAACTCTGGATCACCTGGTCAGAGACTAAAGCCTCATGGTGGATAATGATGCTCTGATGGCTCCATGTCGTTTCATTCATATCTGGCTGTAAGCTAACACTAATATTACTGAAATAATACCAACTGGAGGAACAGAGCCACGGCTCAGCAGAGCTCCGAGTCCTTGTTGTTCAGGCCAAAGAAAGGGAAGTTGGTTCATGAATGACTTTAACCTTATGATATATAATGACAACGCATATTTGTTATTACTATCATTATAGGGCCCCTGGCGTCAAATTGACCCCAAAGAACACCGATGCGTACAAGTTGTGTTTAGGACATTGAAACACATTTGATGTTTTCCCAGTTGTCTCCAAAAAAATAGGAAAATTCATGAAATATGAAGCAAAGAAAATTATGCCAATCATGTTTTTTAGAGACATCAAATGTTGAATGGGGTCAAATTGATCCCAAAGGTCACAGGAGGGTTAATTAACCATTTAGTCACGTCATTCTGTTTTTAAAGACGATACTCATCACTTGTGAAATACTGGGTTTGTTTTCATCAACAGAAGCAACTTGTTATAATTGCTCGTAAGTAGGAATAAAACTAAAAGATGAGACCATCCCACACATCACAGTTTGATATATGTATGTATTGATTAATTAACCCAGTTAGTGCTATTGCTACCAACACAACACCGCTGTTTACCTTTATCAAAGGACAGACTTGCAGTGTTTTCAGGATCTCTGTCATCTCTCTGCTCAAGTTGAGCTTCATCCATTTGTTTATTTTCCATGTCTTTGCAGTTGATCGCAAAGCTGGAGGAGAAGTGCAGCGCGCTGCCATCGAGCCACAAGGAAGCTCTCTCTGCAGACGCTGACGACATCATGTATACGACGCCTGGAGACGTGCAGATCTCCTACGAGGATGATGGTCAGCATGAAGTCTTTACCTGCAACCAAAAGCAATGAATACATCCTGCTGACAAGTACTGTGTGTGTGTACTAGAGCCTGGTGTATATATATATATATATATATATATATATATATATATATGTATGTGTCTCAGCTCTCCTGCTGAGATACATTGATGTCCCAAACTATTAGAAACAAAGTAATGAGCCACACTGTCACTGGTTGACACTCTTTTTTCTTTATTTTTAACTAATGCATAAATAAAACTTGATTTGGGAATAAATGAAGGCTACATCCTGAGGAGCAACAGAGAAGAGATCCCAACGTGCCGACACGCAGTAGAGATGGTGTGTGTTTTAAATAAGCCTCTTTTTTTTTGTGCGGTGTTGATCCGTTTTACTCTTTTCCAGGGAGGAAGTTTGTCAGTATCCTGATGCGTTTCTGGTATCTGACAAGCGCTCGTATTCCTAACGACGACATGGAGGGAAGCCGTGTGTTCCAGGTGGCCATCGGTGGAGAGGGAGAGTCAGAAACCAAGAGAATCCTCAGTGCAAACTACGAGTCAGTATATCTTTGAGGAGTGTCAGGACTCGGGCAAACAGAATAAAACTCAGCTCTGTGGGGTTTGGAGTATTCCTGCTGATCTTGCTTTTCTTTCTCTGACAGATTCCAGAGGGAGTTCACGAAGGGAGTGTCTCCGGACTGGATCATCACGAGGATAGAGCACTCCAAGCTTTTGGATTGAGGTGGCTATGATTTGTGGCAGTTGTGCCACTGGAAATGAATCAAAAACATGGAAATTGCCACTCAGCATTTGCTTTTTGTTGAATTGAGTAAGACGAGAGCAGCTTGACATTAACCACACAGGGGAACACGTGATGCGTCGCCTCGCTGGGAAGCCCGAGGAAACCACCGGGACAAACTTGGATTCACTCGCTATTCACTGTAGAAAAGACACATATATTCTCAGAGAGATTGATAGTGTTTATTATTGTATTATTCAATACCTCTGATATCGCCCCCTAGACTACAGCAGGTGTGGGAACTCTTAATCGTGTAATTATACCTATCATCACATGGGTGAGCCTGGCACCTCTTCTTGGAAACTCATCTTGTTTTGTTGTTGTTGTTGTAAGGACTGACTATAGTTTGGTACGTCAGATGCGATATTACAATTCAATGTTCCAGATTCATCTCCACACAAAAATGATGTCTTTCCTTTTTTTATTTATTCTTTTTATCCCACGCCTGTTGCAATAATGTGACTCTGAAGTACATGCTATGTACCATATGTGCACACGTGTTTGAAATCTTTAAGGCAGCGTGATGCACCTGCAGCAGACCCTTGATTGTTTTATTAAAAATGTGCTAAATGAAAAATGTGCATATTTATTTATTATTCCATAATCTTTTGTTATATTTCTAATGATTGAAAGAAGGACGTGTGTGCAAAAACATAGAAACGTTGATTAAGATTACGTGAATGCCATCTGAAAATTAAATATAATCTGAGAAACAAACTTTATTTTTATTGGAAATAAAATGGAAAAATTAGCATGAAGGCACCGTGGAAGACGACAAATCAAGCTTCTGATTGTGTCACTCGCTAGCTGCTCTCCCATTGGTCTATGCGCTCAAGTGCTTTCCTCCTATTGGTCGAAACCCATGCCAATCACAGCCGCGCATGCCCGTGTGGTTCCTGTTGTCGGGTTCAGCCGGTGAGGATGACAGCGCGTGCACCGCGGAGTTCGGCGACAACATGAAGCTCGAACACCTGTAATGTAAAAACTACAAACTAAACAAAACAAGAGTCCGAATTGAACCATGAAGCTCGTCACCGTGGCCTTCTACGGGTTCGCTGCGGGGCTGCTGGCGGTCGGCCTGCGGGAGTTGCTGACGGGCTTCGAGGAGAACCGATGCAGCATGACCTACATGTTCGAGTACCCGGAGTACCGGGTGAGTAGCCGGGGCGGAGCGCCTCACCTGCCGCCCCGCAGCGCGGCCACCGCACGGGCAGCTAAGCTAGTCACGTTGCCTTAGGTAGCGCGCTCTCGAGCACATTACGCTAAGAGAGGAGCGCGTGCATCTTGCTAACGTCACTTCAACCGACAACAGCAGCCGCGCGTCCACCTGAACGCACCACGCACTGGAGCTAGTCGTTGCGTGCGTGCTGCTAACGTTAGCCGCCTACAAGGCTGGTTTCCTCGGGTGGTGTTGCCTCCCAGCCGGGCTCATCCGTTTCCTCAACGCTTCTTCACACACCTGTGTGGGTGGGTCTGTGTGGGTGTGTTTGTGCGCGTGCGCGCGCCTGCATTTGTTAAGTACTGGAATACGATTATCAAAATGATCTGCTAACATCAACTGCTGATCCTTGAAGTCCGCTTAGCAGACGAGCAGGTTATGCAGGAAACACACACACACACACACACACACACACACACACACACACACACACACACACACACACACACACACACACACACACACACACACACACAAACACCACACACCACGACACACAGCTGAAGTTAACGTGAGACACACACACACACACACACACACACACACACACACACACACAAACACCACACACCACGACACACACAGCTGAAGTTAACGTGAGCCTACATTATGAATGCATGGTGGGTCGCCCTGCAGAAGTGCAGCACAGCTGGGGCCGATGCACAATGTGGGTATGGGCCGAGTCCATGGTTGTTGTTGTTGTTTTCTTAAGAATAAAATAGGCCGCCATATGTCTTTATCATGGTCTCTTGAATCAGGGCGACCTCGATGTGCCTGTGATGAAGACCCCCAGGAAGATGAAAACTGAAATTAATAGTCAGTAAATATTCCTGAAGTCTGAGGTGAAAGCCAAAGACTTGAAGTCGCTGACAAACCACGATTTGAAGTATCACAATCGCCAAAGAAACCGTAGTTTGGTGATTGTGATACAGTGATACAGCTCAACTGTCTGGTCTGCTGTTAGTAATATTCTTTCACGTACCCCGAGTTGATGTCCAGAACCATAAAATACAAATATTGCAGTCATATATTGTGGATCAAAGCAGCGAGCAGTCAACGTGAGAACTAAGTTTGCAATGTAGCTTTAAAAATAATATTTAAATGATTTGTAAATAATCCAAAGTGCTGCACATTTTTTCTCCCAATCGACCACTAGATTAATTGACTAGTCATTTCAGTCTTAAGCAGTATTGTCCTGCCCCAGCTGTAGTCTTGCACATGTAGAGTAGCTCCACCGAACAATGCAGCTTCTGATTTTACTCGCATGAAGCCACAACTGCATGCAGACATTTACTGTAGAAGAGTGCAGGTGGGATGGGGGGACGGGGGGAGGTGTTGTCTCCCAGCTGGAGAGTTGAGATGAACAAACTGCTGCTGTGTGCTTAGGGGTGAGACGGCATGCCTCTATGAGTGTGACATGAAGCTTAATGACCCCCCCCCCCCTCTGGGTTCACAGCGTGTGGCCCTGCCTCGCCGGGTGGCCCGGCTGTACCCGGCGTACGGCCTGTACCTGTACGGGGAGGGTCTGTACGCCCAGGAGACCCGAGCGCTCAAACTCAGCGGCGCCCCGGTGCTCTTCCTGCCTGGAAACGCAGGCAGCCACAAACAAGGTAGGTGCGCGCTGCTGTGTTTGGAGGGTTAAGCAGCACAGCGGGGGCAAGGACTGTGGGAGTTGTGCGTTTTATCCGTGTGCAGGCGTTTGTGTCCGATGAGCGGCTGTGTGAGGACGACAGCGTGGCTTCCTGTTTTTTTTTTTTTTTTTCCCCGACTGATCTAGCAGCAGGTAGAAAAAGATGAGGTTGGTGACACTATTACTATAAACTTATTAAAACCCAGGCAGCAACTTCTGGTTCTCAGGGTGACGCCAACGAGGAAGCATCTTAAAACGTGCATTCTCTCTACTGACCAGTAGGGGCGACGCCTTCGGTTGCTAAAAGAAGTCTGGTTGTATAGAAGTCTATTTAAATGACTCTACCTCTCTCTTGATTTATTCCCTCACTAAACATATTATGTCTCTAGTTTCAAGTCGTCTTCTTCTATGCAGCATGATGTCATCGTTTAGTACTTTATGGTCATTTAGAGTCACACAGACCGTAGAGCAGAGGATGCTTTAGGGCGCGGCCGACCGTGAGTGACGGGTCGCTACAGCTCCCAGCGCTGTACACTACGTCACTACATCACTACGTCACTACGTCACTGCGTCACTGCGTCACTGCGTCACTGCGTCACTACGTCACTGCCCTACAGCCCCCATCGGCTCAGTTCACTGGTCTCACAAATTCAAGAGGGTGACGGTAGAAAACTCGCGTTGGGGCTTCAAAAGCTTCGTCCACAAAGCATCCACTTCTTATTTACAATCCATTACACAGTGTGTCTCACATCAGCGAGCCGCACTGTGACATCATCATTGTCAGTGGATGCCAACGCCTGGCGCGTCCTCCTCTCTGTGCTGTCGATCTCCATAGTTGACCAAAAACTGTTAAAGCAACACTGTCTAACAATTGTACCTTTTTTAAAATAACATCTTGAAAAGAATGTTGCCGCTACAATGACTTTTAATATGTTGATGTGAGCGTCTGACACTGCCATCGGGGGTCTGTGGGGCTAAACTCGGCTATGTACGATTTTGCAGCCGCCCGGTCCTTGAACCTGCTTTCTGGGAGTGATTACCAACGTCACGTAGTCCAGTCCACGCTGCAGGGGACTTTTTATTGTCTCCGCTACGCGACACGTAGAGACGGAGTGACATGCTGCTGTGGAGACGACCAATAACAGACGTTTAGTTTAATAAAAGAACAAAGACGTCTTTAAGAAAGGGACCTGACATTACTGCTGCTGTCATCTGGAGGAGAGAGAAAGTTACAGGGGGGCGGGCGGAGATTATTGTTTAACTCAAACTCAAAAGAGCCATATGATTGGTTGTAGCTTTATCGAATTGAGCGAAGAGGCATTTTCTTTCCTGGTTGGGTTGAGACACGCCCCATAATCGCAGCCCAACGGAGCGGCATCAGACTCACATTCTGACTAGAATTCTGAGGATGACGTCGTCAGGCTAGTGGACCTGTACTCCTCGTCTTCTTACCACTCGAAGCACTTTAACACCAC
This sequence comes from Liparis tanakae, assembly GCA_036178185.1. Lineage (NCBI taxonomy): Eukaryota > Metazoa > Chordata > Actinopteri > Perciformes > Liparidae > Liparis > Liparis tanakae. Next base: position 2,627,560 of record CM070107.1, read on the forward strand.
ATGACATCATTCAGCCGTCAACCACCATTAAGACACCGACGGGAGGAGCTGCGGTCCAACCTGCGCCTCGCCACTCACCGACCTTCACACACGCGACATGTCGGGGTGAAGTGCCTTGCCCAAGGACACGTTGACGTGGGCGATCCAACTTCTGATCGAAGGACGACCGCTGACCACTGAGCCACTGGTCTCCCCTGTGAGATCTCCTAAACACACCCGGCCTCAACGCACCATCGACACGTCTCCTTTTGTGTTTCATCGTTACCTTCGCATTGAAAATGAGGAAGCTTATGTTTTGATCGTGTATTTATTCATTTATTTATTTATTTATTTGTATGCGTGTTACTCGCATAAGTCAAAAAGTATCAAACCGAATCGCATGAAACTTGGTGGGATGATGTTTTATTATCCGGGGACCATTTGATTAGATTTTGGGATCGATCGGGTCAAAGGTCAAGGTCATGAAAAGGTCAACATCTTTTTATCTTAGCGCGGTCAATTTTTAGGTATGCGCTCTACTGAGTGACCGTTGTAGTTTGTATATGCAATCTATTCATTATTATCCCTCTTCCTTTTCTTTTTTTTCCTGGAGTGAGCACCATTTGATGCGTGTTGTATAACCGAATATCACGTATACCAAGACACACAACTGAAACCTTGACAAAGAAAGTGACTATATAGAAAGAAAGATATATATATATATATATATATATATATATATATATATATATATATATAATTATGTTGTTAAAAACAAAATCTATAAAAAATGTCGTCTTGTCTCCTGCACCCAGCTCGCTCCCTGGGCTCGGTGGCCTTGAGGAAGGCGGAGAATATGGAGGGCGGCCTCCACTTCAACGTGTTCACCGTGGACTTCAACGAGGAGCTGGTGGCGCTGTACGGCGGCAGCCTGCTGCGCCAGACGCACTTCCTGCACGAGAGCATCAGGGCCATCCTGAGGCTCTACAAGGTCAGGCCTCCGGCGGGGTCACTCACTCTAGGGATATCAGAGGGCGGGGGATGCGTATCGCATTTCATCACCCGCTAACTTTAAACTTGTTGTATATAATTAATCCCTCTGGCGTGAGTAACGAAGCGGACCTGGCAACAGTAGATGTCCTGGCATTTTAAAATGGTTATTTCAAGGCCTGGAAAAGTCCCCCTCCCTAAATAATGTATCACAAAAGTTTTGTAAAAGTCTTTGAAATGTTTTTTTATATTCACATGTTCATTTACACTGAGTTTGATATAATTTATATATTTTTAAAAGAAAGACGCTCAAAACATGACGCTCTTTCATACTCGCGGTGCAAATTTCTTTTTTTCCCGTGCTGCAAGTGAACGCACCGTAACTGGAACGTTTGGAGCTCTGGGGTAATCCACTCTCGTTGATACACCGAGATTTCATAACTTGGTCATGGAAATGTGGTTAAAGTCCTGGAGACCCGTCGGTCGACATGTATATGAACCCATATTATAGGCAATGTTTCTTTCTGGTCATTATTCACTACCGTTCAAAAGTTTGGGGTCACCGAGAAAATGTTGTGTTTTCCATGAAAATTCACATTTTTATTTATTAAATGAATACAAGATTATTACAAGATATAGTCAAGACATTGACAAGGTTAGAAATAATGATTTTCATTTGAAATATTAATGTTGTTCTTCAAACTTGTCTCTCAAAGGAAGGCCAGTTTTAGAGCTTTTCTCACCAGTATAACTGTTTTCAGCTGCGCTCGCATAAAAAGGGTTTCAATGTCAAGGGATAATCTGTTTGTGGAAAATGCTAAATAAAAAGTTATAAAAAAAGGGTTTCAAGGGGGTTCTACCCCTCCGTTAGTCTTCTAAGGCGATAACACAATGTACCACTAGAACATGGAGATGGGCCTCTACACACCTCTGTAGACTTCATTAGAAAACAGAGAATAGTCGTTTACCACATTAACTATGTATAGAGTGTATTTCTGATTAATTTAATGTAATTTTCATTGGAAAAAACTGCTTTTTTTTCTTTTTTCTAAGTGACCCCAAACTTTTGAACGGTAGTGTATACAACCCTAAAGTGGGTTAGGTATCCAAATAATCTTTTTTTTGTAATTGTGCCTGCCCCCCAGCACCTGAAGAGCCCGCCTCAGAGCGTGGTACTCGTGGGCCACTCCATGGGCGGAGTGGTGGCCCGGGCGCTCTTCACGCTGCCCCGCTTCAACACCAACCTGGTCACCCTCATCATCACCCAGGCCTCGCCCCACCTGGCCCCGGTGCTGGCCCTGGACCCGTACCTGCTGGGTGAGGAAACGGCACCTCGACTCCGTGTGCGACGTCGTGCCAAATCGAGCACGACAAGCGCCGATCGGACCGCTCGTCGAAACACCTTCCGCCAGACGGGGAGTAACCGATCGTTGCTCTGTGTAGATTTCTACTCGGCAGTGAGGCACAAGTGGGTGAACCAGGCGAAAAAGCTCAGGAACGTCACGGTTCTGTCCGTCGGCGGCGGTTACCGTGACTACCAGGTGCGCTCCGGCCTGACGTCCCTGCCATGCGCCCCAGGAGACCCCAACAAGTTGTCCCTCGTGGTGAGTAGCGCTGGTAGCTTCTGCTTAGGGGCGACTCGTAGGAACCTGGCCAAGGACCATGGGAAGGGTTCAACAAGAAACACAGTCAGAGGGTTGGCGGTTCAATCCCCGCCCTACGTGTCCTTGAGCAGGACACGTAGCTGTGCTACGATGTGTGAATGTAGCATGTAAAGTGTTTTGGGGTAACTTATTTAAATTGAATAAATAATAATAATATTTGAGTTATAATTCGACCAGAAGCCAAAGGACTCTGTTTCATACTGCTCTTTGTTTACATTTCTTTTTCCTTTTCTCAAGGCGACCGCCGTTCCCAGGACCTGGGTGTCCACTGACCATCTGTCCATCGTCTGGTAAAAGACACGCCGTCGTGTTTAGAGCTTTCTTCATAGCCACGTTCAAATACGATTATTACATGCATATGTATATATACATACATACATACATACATACACATATATATACACACACAGGACTGTCTCAGAAAATTAGAATATTGTGATAAAGTTCTTTATTTTCTGTAATGCAATTTAAAAAAGAAAAAAATGTCATGCATTCTGGATTCATTACAAATCAACTGAAATATTGCAAGCCTTTTATTCTTTTAATATTGCTGATTATGGCTTACAGCTTAAGAAAGCTCAAACTCTAAATTTTAGAATATCATGAACAAGTATACTAGTAGGGTATTCAACTAATCACTTGAATCGTCTAATTAACTCGAAACACCTGCGAGGGGAAAAGAAGCAGCGGACAGTTGCAGAGTGGTCCAAAGTCCTCTTTTCAGACGAAAGCAAGTGTTGTGTTTCATTTGGAAGTCAAGGCGCCAGAGTCTGGAGAAAGGCTGGAGAGGAGCAACATCCAAGTTGCTTGAAATCCAGTGTGAAGTTCCCAGTCAGTGATGGTTTTGGGGAGCCATGTCTCCCATGTGTTTCATCAAGTCCAGAGTCAATGCAGCTGTGTACCAAGAGATTTTAGAGCACTACATGCTTCCGTCTGCTGAAAAGCTCTATGGAGATGAGGATTTCATTTTCCAGCATGATCTGGCACCTGCCCCCAGTGCCAGAACCACCGGTAACTGGTGTACTGACCATAGCATTAATGTCCTCCATTGGCCTGCCAATTCCCCTGACCTGAACCCCAGAGAGAGTTTGTGGGGTATTGTGAAGAGGAAGCTGAAAGACGCCAGACCAAACAATGCAAATGAGCTAAAGGCCGCTATTGAAGCATCCTGGGCATCCATAACACCTCAGCAATGCCACAGGCTGTTTGCCTCCATGCCACGCCGCATTGATGCAGTAATCCGTGCAAAAGGATTCCCAACCAAGTACTGGGTGCATTAATGGACATTTTCAAATGTTTGATTTTGTTTTGCTGTTATAAATCTTTTTTTTTACTTGGTCTGAGGAAATATTCTAATATTTAGAGATAGGATATTTGAGTTTTCTTAAGCTGTAAGCCATAATCAGCAATATTAAAAGAATAAAAGGCTTGCAATATTTCAGTTGATTTGTAATGAATCCAGAATGCATGACATTTTAGTTTTTTTAATTGCATTACAGAAAATAAAGAACTTTATCACAATATTAAAATTTTCTGAGACAGTCCTATATATGTATATATATGTGTGTATATATATAATATGTATGTGTATATGCATGCATATATGTATATATATATGCATGCATATATATATATATATATATATATATATATATATATATATATAATGTATATGTGTGTGTATTAATATGTGGCGTGTATGTCTTTGTGCTCCAGGTGCAAAGAGCTCGTCCTCGCCACCGTCAGGGCGTTCTTCGACCTCCTCGATCCGGACACCAGACAGGTCAGAACAACACGGAGTCACCGAGGACACGGCGCCGAGGGTCGCCGTGACTCGGCGTGGGCGAGAGACGAGCGGGACGCCAGTCGAGCCTCCCGTCTCTGGCTGAGTTTGCGCTGCCGTCCGTGTCGCGGCTAACCAGCGTGTTGTTCTCAGTTCACAGTGAACCCAGAGAAGAAGATGGCCGTCCTCAACCACCACTTCATCAGACACCCGGTCTGGATGCCGGGAGAAACCCAAGACTCCTCCATCTCCATCTTAGGTCGGAAACACGGAGGAACACACAGGGACAGCCGGCCAAAGACACATTTGTACTCATTGTATTATATTTGGAGTTTTAAATTCTTCTAAAGCGAGTGAATGACGTTTTGATTGAGTGGCACTATTAACAGGGTTCGTACGCTCATGGGAAACCTGGACAAGTCATATTCATATGTTCATTTACACAGTTTGATGAAAAGAATACACATTTATATACATATTTATTCTTTAAATCAAACTATTGTCTCATTCAAGGTTTGTGGTAACGTCCTGGAAATCCATTTTGTCCCATGTCCAGATGCTCCTGCCGCGTGGAGTGAGGTGAACACCCTGCGTCTGGCTTACAGCACACCAAAGGTACCCTGCTCCGCCTCGTTATAGTCAGCGGGTCATTTCATATATTTAAGGAGGACAGAGCCCTGACCAGGGTCCGTACGGTCATGGAAAACCTGGAAAAGTCATAGAATTTCAAAATGGTCATTTTCAGGCCTGGAAAAGTTATGGAAAAAACTTAAATCATAAAAGTTTTGGAAAACTCATGGAAATATGTTATAATCACATGTTCATTTACACCGAGTTGGAAGTAATTAATATGTTTTTTAAAGAAAGACGATCAAAATATAAGCCGGCGTACGCGCTCAATATGTTCTTAATTGTTCATGTTTTTACCGAGATTTCAGTTTGGTCATGGACATTTGGTTTAAAGTCCTGGAAATCCACTGGTCAAAATGTGTACGAACCCTGCCTGATGCAGGCGGGTGGACATGTGCACCGTCTCCAGTGTCGCTCTCCGTCTGCAGGAAGGACAGGTCAGATACTTCCAGTTCGCCCTGTCCAGCCGCAGGAAGGCCTACAGCCACTTCTACTGCCGGAGCAACGACCTGGTGAGCGCTGTCTGTTTGTTTGTTCTTCTTCTTAAAGGGACAGTTCATGCAAAAAAATAACATGCATGTGTTTCCGCTCTTCATCCATCTCCATGGTTTTGGGGTTATGTATTCTGCGCTATAGTGGGGCGAGCTGTCTCTCAAAGCCTTCAGCTAGAAAATAGTTCCTGTTTTTAATTGTTGGTGGTGAACTGTCCGTTTACTTAAGAACGGGAGATGAATGTTTCTCTTTGTCCGAGTAATCTTTCCAGCGTCCGATGCCAGAGTAAAAGCGAAGGATTACTCTGGCAGAGTGAACATCCAACCTGCTCTCAGGTCGTAAACCCATAGAGTCGACGATTTAGATCAGAATTAAAAAGTGGACCACCTGACTCGCTGTTTCCTCCTCTGCCTCTGGGCTTTAGTTGTTCAGTGACTATAGAGATGACTAGACTGGACAGGAAGTGAAATAGTAACCCATGAACCGAAGTGATCACAACTTTTACCAGAGTTGTAATGTGACTCTGGTTGACGCTCAACAGGAGATGACCAGCTGGGTGTACGGCTGCGTGCACAAGAACGGTTCTTCGTGGTAAGAATGAGACCAGAGTGCATCTCTTCCACATCTCTTGCCTGTCTCTCGTTGTTCTGTTGCATTACCGATGTGTTTCCTTTGCTCCGTGGTGTCTCCAGCGTGCGTGCGGAGGACCTGTCCATGGGAACGGAGCTGCTGCCGCCCTACAAGGTGATGAAGAGGCGGCGCCTCCAGCCCCGCCTGAGCCGCCGCCGGCCGCTCTAACGCCCGTGTTCCTCCTCAGGTCCTGATCCTGAGTCTCAGTGACTTGTCTGCTGTGACTCATCTGGTTGTTTCGGCCTCCAACCTCAACGGCAAGCAGGTAACGCCTCTTCTCTCTGAAGACGAGGCGCTCGTGGCTCCGTCACTTACTTAGTTACTCGCCTACAAAGCGGCGACCTGTTTTTCGTTTTTTTCTCTGCTCGTCCTGCATGCTAAAGATAACTATAGCCGAACAAACCCCCCTCCCCCCCCCCCTCCCACGTCCATGAAAAAAGGGACGACTACAGACGATGGCGGTTGAGATCCTAAAACACAGGCGCAGTTACAGCTCACCACCAGAGGTGGCGCCAAAGAGAGCCGGAGGTCTTTGAGATTGTCGCGTTCAGCCGGTGTCACGCTAACATCAATGTGACGTGTAAAGGTGCGTTCACACCAAAAGCCATGCGATATTTCGCGTCGCCCAAAACGCGTGAGTTTACTCGCTCGACCATTCGCCGTGTTCTCGCCATAAGAGTCGAGACGCTCCGCGAGGGGCGGGGCTTATCTCTGTGTCTCGTCTCCGTAAAGACCGTTATCATCTCCTTCATCCACCAGAATAACTCACCACTAGTTCTGCTTTATACTTGTTGAGGACGTCCCATACACTGACGCCCTCGTGTTTGGGTTCATGACATTAATATCATATATATATATATATATATATATATATATATATATATATATATTTATTTGGGATGCACCGATCCATATCGGCCGATATTCCCATTATCGGTTTGGATCGCCGTTCTCAAAACGGCCGATCAGATGACGGAACATCTGAGAGAAAAACTATCAGAGACGCTTCGATCACACGCGTCTGTACTTTGACTTTTCATGGGTTTTCGGTTGCGCGAAAAAATAGTTTTGCTTTTGATGTGAACGCACCTTAAAGCTCAGCTGAGCGTGACTAACGCCATTAGTTGTCCACGTGTTTTGGTCTTGAAGCAGAGTGATTACCTGTGTTGACCAGATGGGGGCGCATGAGGGGAAATCAGGACACTTTAAAGAGTTTAAAGTGGTTAGAAGAACATAAAGCCCGTAACTTGAATGATCACTTGTGTTACTGTCCTCAGTTCACGGTGGAATGCGAGTGGCAGAGACGAGAGTCCCAGACTCAGTCCGTCCCGGTGCCGCACGTCCTGTCCTTTGGTGAGTATGTCACCGTCCGTGTGGATTCCCTTAGACTCGAGGAGAAGCGTCTCGTTCCTGTTCTCAGTGACCGTTGGTTTTCCAGGTTTGACTGCCGGCGATGTTTCGGTCGACTCCTCTGGACTCCTGCACATCATCCGGCTGCAGCACTTCCACCAGGTAGCGTTCTCGTCTCCGTGCTGCTGGACTCGGTGACTCTGCTCCCGCTGCGTCACTCACCGCTCAGCGCCTCTGTCTCCTTTAGGTTTATCAGGCCTTCAGAATTAGTGTCGCAAGCCAGTGCAAAGTAAATAAAGGTGAGTTTGTCATGTGATCCAATATTATACATTGTGTGTGTGTGTGTGTGTGTGTGTGTGTGTGTGTGTGTGTGTGTGTGTGTGTGTGTGTGTGTGTGTGTGTGTGTGTGTGTGTGTGTGTGTGTGTGTGTGTGTGTGTGTGTGTGTGTGTGTGTGTGTGTGTGTGTGTGTGTGTATATATATATATATATATATATATATATATATATATATATATATATATATATATATATGTGGATGTGTGTATATTTATGTATGTATGTATGTATGTATGTATGTATATATATATATGTATATATACATACATGTATGTGGATGTGTGTATATTTATGTGTGTCTGTGTTTTATATATATATATATATATAATATAATGTGTATGTATATTTGTGTGTGTTAGAAAGTTATGTAAAATAAAACTAATCTGTAAGACAACATTAATTCTTTATATATAGTGTGTTTTAAATTATTTTTTAAGTTGTAATCCCTTGCCTCTCAGCTTCCACAGGAGACCCGCGTGTCCGCGTGTTGAGACGTAACCATGACCGTTGCATGTCTGTCTGCAGATCGGCTGCCCGGCGTCTACAGGCTCCACGTGCCGTGGTTTCGAGAGGACTCTCTGACCACAGCCAGGTCGGTTCGGTTCACTCATTTCTCTTTAATCCAGTTTTCTCGGTTTCTGTCGTGACGCCGTGTGATGTGTCTGCCAGCGTGCCGTCGGTGACGGAGATCTCAGGGATGCTCCACACGAGTCGTCCAGACAACGCCTCGGCTGTGCTCCTTCAGCTCCACACGGCCCCCAACTGCCAGTACAAGGTTCAACTGACGTGGTGTTTGTCCTCCCAAAGGAGCTTGAAGTGTGACGTTGATCTGATGACATGATTTACCTTTTGCTGATGCCCTCAGGTGTCCGTCAGGACGTCATTACCCAGGGTGCTGGGACAGGTACACAATGTTTGCCTTTTTTTTTCTCCTCCTTCTGGTTGTCTTGTTTCTGTTTCAATGAAAACCATCCGGTACCAGGGTTCTTACGGTCCGGGAAAACCTGGGAAAGTCATATCTGGATTAATCACAGACTTGCACTTTGGTAGCACTTGAATGTCTCTTATTATGGTAATTTTGTAGTTTGCCTTTCTGTATTCTTGTTGTTCTTAGTTTGTACTCTAGGTTGAAATGCACTTATTGTAAGTCGCTTTTGGATAAAAGCGTCTGCTAAATGACATGTAATGTAATTTAATTTTAAAATGGTCATTTCCAGGCCTAGAAAAGTTATGGAAAAAAATTAAATCATAAACGTTTTGGGAAAGTCATCGAAATTTGTTATAATCAAATGTTCATTTACGCTGAGTTTAAAAAAAAAGAAAAACTGAAATTATAAGCAGGCAATTTTCGTTGGCCATAGCAACAATAGTTTAGGAATAATCCAGGATCATGTTTACAACCAAGATTTCACAAAATGTTTGGTCATGGAAATGTTGATTAAAGTCCTGGAAATCCATTGGTGAAAATGTGTATGAACCATCCGGCACGGTTCTGTACGGTTCTGTATGCTCTGACCATCTGCTCTTGTCCCACAGATCCTGCGGTTCTGTGGTCCCACGGTGCCGGTGTACACGGCCGTAACGCTGCTCCAGGCCTGCGGGGGGCAGCTGTCCTCCGTCCTGAAGTCCGGGCGAGCCGCTCAGATGAGCGCGGTGGTGGCTGGAGGCCTGCAGCCTCATAAAGTCAACCTGCCCGTGTATGCTCTGCACGTTTTACTCGGGTACGTTTCACAAAAGCAACACGCGGTCGCATCTTTTATAAAGAAACCTCTTTTTAATATGCTCCACTAAGTCGTACTACGTCCTCCTCGCCCGCAGCTGCAGCTGGTTTCAAGAGGTCTGGTCCTTTCTTCGCCTGCCCCCCATGGACGCCCTCCCCCCAGCCCACCCGGACAGCGGGTCCCCCGAGGGTCCGGCGGCGGTGGAGGAGTGGCCCCTCCTCCTGTCCCCGCTGCTCTACATCTTGGGGGCAGCCGTGGCGTACTGGGGCAGCGCGCTGCTCCGGCTCCTCATGCGACTCCTCTCTCTGCTGTTGGCTCCGTTCCACAGGTGCGGTTGGTTTAAACGCGGAGGTGTGTGGTTCGACGGAAGTGTAAACCTTCCCTTTTTCCGCGCAGACCGTCCGTCTGCAGAGACTGTGGCGCCCTGCGGCTGCGGACCCAGCTCCTCCTCACGCTGTGCCTGGTTGTCACGGGGGCGGCGTCCTGCGGGGCGCTGGCCATCTTCGCTGCCTTTCTGCTCCACCTTTACCGGGTGAGTCGGAGGAGAACCCGCTCCTCGACCGAGTGACGTCCAACAGCAACTCCGCTCACCCCCCCCCCCTTCTCTCACACATCTGCCTTCTGTTTGCATTTTCAGTTACTGAGGCTGCAGATGACGGAACGATCCCTGAGTCACATGTTGAATCTGGTGAGAGCTCCAGGTCCAACTGTAGTGCTCCCATCTCACCAGCAGGGGGCCGTTCTAGAGCAGCCGCTTGTGATCTGAATGCAGAGCCGGGGGTTCAGAATCTATTGCGATTGATTCTCGGCAAATTTAAGGCGGGCTGTCACAGTCTGTCGTCGCCTTTCTCTTGTTATTTCAGTTTCTAGATGAGTACATTTAAGTTTGGGGTGTTTTCCCGGGATCTTTCCAGGCCCCCCGGAAGCACACCGAAGCCGAGAACGGCAGCGCGGTCGCCTCCGACTCCCCGAGCCAGCCCCCCGAGTGCAACGGCGCCCCCCTGCTGTCGGAGTGCGCTCTGCAGGTGGTGAGGGACGACCTGCAGCTCCACCTCTGCCTCTCGGCGCTCCTCACGCTCCCCGTGATGCTCGTCACGCCCTCGCTGCTCCACTGGCTCCGCAACCTCAGGTACAGTGTGCAGGGTTCACCCTCGATTTACAGCTGTAGGGGCTGAGAGGAAACATGGGGTCAAGTTATTAGTTATTTTAATTTGGTTATTTTGATATTACAAATGAACAAGACAGGACTTTAAGGATACAATACAAAGGGAAAAGAGAAATAAAAGGGTAAATAACAACAAAAAACTGAAAACGCAGCATATGTGTAGCACACTTGAACACATTTAAGGTCCAGGCGTGTAATGGGTTCGATACATTTTATATCTGAAATCACACAAACAGAACAGCTACTTCACTTGCAGGCTGATGTTCTATAACTGCCCATAGCGTTTCGCGGGCTTTCTTTCAGGACCACTGAGCTGTCCTCAGTAAGTGCCTGTCTGAATTTACTCAGCTTAACCATTAGTAACCATTCACATACATGCAGATACACACATACCAGGGGAATAAATGAAACAATGAACAATCAATAAAAATAACAAATACATGAAAATATTGGGGGGGGGTCAATGTCCATTGTTACTGAGGGCCCCACATATGACACATTCGCACACCCCCCCCCCCCCCCCGTAATGATGGAGTGAGTCTAGTGGAGACACTGGTGTGAGGATGGAGGAGGGCTCACGCTGCTGGCTGTGGTCCTCCCTTCAGGTATTCTGCCCAGCTGGATCCTGACCCCTGCTGGCCCTTCAGCGTGCCGCTCGTTATCGTGTTCATCCTGCTGATTAACTGCAACTCCTTGAAACTCGCCACCAGGTGAGAGCCCACACACACACACACACACACACACACACACACACACACACACACACTTTGCCGTCGTCGTCGAGGGGAATTCCTGACCTTTTTTTCCCTTCTTCTCGATCCTCTGTTCAGTAAACTGCTGCCTCTGGCGGCCTGCCTCCCCCTGCCCATGTCCGTCGCCATGGTGACCTTCTCTCCGCTCCACCTCTACCGAGTCGCCTACTTCCTGCTGGCGGCGCTCGTCCCTCTGGCCGCATGCTGCCTGCTCTGACGCCGTCGGCCCCGTCTCAGTCCGCAGCTCCACCGCCATAACACGCCTTCCTCTTAAATCACAGCTCGGAGCCGCAGACGTACTCGGCTCGGGGAGCGGGGCGCGATGGTGCCACTAAAAGCTCCTTGGCAGTTACAAACAATGTTGTTTTTTGGGAACGAGAGGATGCGACGGCCTCGGACCGTTTGGCGTGAACACGGCGCTGAAGGATCGAGCTGAAACCTGTTTGCCTTACTCTGTGTCTCCAGAGCCAGACCCAGTGGAGCTGCTGGTACCAGAGGTCCTCAGCAGGGCGTCACTTTGCAGATGTCTCTTGTTTCTCCCGTTGTTGTTGTTGTTGTTGTTGTTGTTGTTGTTCACTGCGCTGTGAGCTCCTTCTCCTTCGACTCCTCGCCGCGCGTTGTCTTTACCGTGTGACCGACACACAACCGGTGGCAGGGGCGCACACTCGCTCCACGAGGACACGCCCACAGCGACCATGTTTACATTCTGCCGGGTTCACCTTTTTGATACGGAACAATGAGCTCCAACCTGTTACGCAATCCTCAGAAGAAGAAGAAGAAGAAGAAGAAGGTGGAGGAGGAGGAGGTTATGATCTGCTCCATGTTCTCTAAACACAACGCCGTAGTGGCGCGGTGTGACACGTCAACGTGTGTCTTGGTTAGTTTTAGTTTTAGTTCTCGGGATCCGCCTTACTGCGCTAGAATGACGGATTATTTTTGATACGTTACATTTATACAATCACAACAAATCTGTTAACAAAAAAACATGAGGTCAAGTAATGTGAGCTTTATTCGAGCACCTCGAGAGTAGTTGAGTCCACGTCTTCTCATAAGGCCACGCCTCTTGAGGCCACACCTTCTAGTGAGGCCACGCCTTCTCATGAGGCCACACCTTGTGAGGCCACTCCTCCAGAGGCCACGCCTTCTCTTGAGGCCACGCCTTCTCTTGAGGCCACAGCGACTGTTAATTGAGCAGCATAGTCTTGTGAGAAATAATAGTGATTTTTTTGTTTTCACTGATGAATTAGAAGTCAAATAAGCATGTTTTCATAATTCTGAAACTCCTACATTGGCGTCTTGCCAAAGCCTCGTTCTCTCCATCAAAAAGGACCCCCCCCCCCCCCCTCCTCTCATGGAGGTTTTCTTTACGCGTGACATTGTCTGATAGCCGGGAGAAGTCGTGTTCCTACGCGTCACCATGACGTCCGTGCTCGTAAACATCCATCGCGTCGTGTCGACCCTTTGAGATGCGTCTTGTGTTTGATGGTTATTGGTTTAGTGATTATTGGTTATTGAGGCACTGATCCTAGTGGCAGGTGTGCAGGACCAAGGACACCACCGTATGTCTTACTTTAGCTTTTGAATACCTTTTCATAACGGACGGAGCACAAAACATCTGGTCTGGGTTTCCTTTTGCAAATGTTGTAATCTTTATTTTAGTTTGTGCGTGTTTGTTCCTCATGTGCGAGGTCGTCGTTCTCGTGGTTACGGACCGCAGCCTCGTCGAGATCAAGTTAGGAGGCGAGGCTGCAGTCGTCGCATATTTTTCTAGTTGTCAATCAAAGCCAAGTCGGCTGATCTCAGCCCCAAAGCCCCGCCTCCTGCTGATCGGGCGCGTGTCTTTATTTCTTTTTTTACACTCCGCCAGTGAATTTCACGCGCCGGGTAACCGTTGCACTCACTCCGACGGCCCTCTTTCAGTCGTAAATGTTCATAACCGACGCCTTGTTTTTAAAATGTGACGACATCCGGGGGGGGGGGGGGGGAGTTGAATAGTTTTTCATTTGAAGTGGTGAGTGACGGTCGGTCCGTGTGACCAGAGGTCGCTTTCTGTCCCCCCCCCCCCCCCCATCACGTCAGCGGAGCAGCTGCTGTGCCTTTCTGCTTCCTCCCGTCTGATCCACGCCTGAAAGCCCTTCATGAGGGGCCGATGGCTCTGGACCCTCCTGGAAGCGTACAATCATGTAACCCCCCCACACACACACACACACACACACACACACACACACACACACACACACACACACACACCCACACACATCCCCGATGTGAATGTACCCTCACCGAATGTCTCCGCGTGCCCTTTGACCTCAGTGCAGTTGCTCGTGGGGGGGGTGAGCCTCCTCGCCCGCCGTGTTGTCGTGCTTTGTGAAGAGTTGGTGGCGCACACAGCCGCGCTGAAGGAATCGGTAAAGATGAGCGCTGTGGGGTTTTATTTATGGGATTTATTTTTTTGTTATCGGTGTTCACTGTGATCGTGTCCTAGTTCCAGTTTTTACACACTTCTTTTTTTCTATGTCATTGTCATCACTCACAAAAAAAATAGTTAAATTTCTTCAATATTAGGTATTTGAAATGAGTTTCTCCTTCAGGAGTAGGTCAGTACATGTGGCTCCTTGAAAACTTCCAGAATTGGGTTCACACTTTGAAGTTGGAAAGAAATGAAGACCAGGACTCAAAGTGTATATTTCATAAGCACTCGATTTGAAATACTGCCTTTTTTTCATTTTTATAAGCGGTCAAACCGATGGCTGTGAAACGTGTGTCCGTGCACCATCGTGTGCGCCGCCGTCTGAACACAGGGATCCGTTACGGGACAAAGTGAATACTTTATTACTCTTTATTACTTTTATTCTCGCTCATTCAGTTCATTCGAATGTGTCTGGGTGTGCAAAAAGATGAGGGTGGAGGGTTTTTTCCACTGTATGTGCTGATATGTGATTAAAACCCTTTTAAATGTTACTACTGTTTAAGTGCTTTAAAGTATGGTAACCCTATTGGTTTTCTTTATTCTGTTTCTGCCTCGAGTGACTTTAAAACCTGTAACCTCCTGCTGGCCGGTCCTTGTGTTTACACATAACTTATCCGCCGACCTTTGCCAATATACTGCAAGAACGAAATGTACCTATCGGAGGGTCTTTTCCTTTGTGTGTTTTCTTGCGAGGCTCTAGTGTGGAAGAGTAATCCCTCCTCAGGTTTAAACGTTGCGTCAACATTGATTGCGTTGATGTTTTTATATTTCTCACATTTTTATCTGATGTCATTGTAAATGGGCAAACTGTGCAATTTTGGCACTATACATATATTATTGTTGCAATAAAACTAAGAAAATGTATTTGTTTCATTTTAATTATTATTATTATTATATAAGTGTTCCGTGAATGAAATGGAAATTATTTTAAAAGCCTGCCAAACCCACAGATAAGAATAATCTTTTGCACTCGACCAATGGCGCCGCGCCGTCACATTGGACTCGATCAATCACGCTCTCCAGGTCTCGCAAGTACGTAGCAGATACAAGATCACTCCGCGACATGACATTGGACCTGTTGACAATGTAAGTTAGTTATCCCTACATTATATGTGATTTTTATTATTATATAGACTCCGTAAGCGTTTTATATATATATATATATATATATATATATATATATATATATATATATATATATATATATATATATATATATATATATAATCTCTGTCGCACCTATGCATTAGATATGTGTTCTCGTCGGTGTCATGACGAAGACGGTCCGAAAACGGTCCGGCATAGCTAGCGTGCGAGCTAGTGCTAGCTAGCTATCAATGGCGTTACTACATGTAACAACGTGTGTTGGAGAACCGGTGTAGCGGTCGGTGGCCGTTACATTGCGTGCTTTTTATTCTCTTCTCCAATAGTGATACACTTTGTATTTCCATGAAGTAATTTGCGTTCATTTGTAACTTCGCATATCGAGCTAACGCTAGCAAAGCAAGCCCTGACGTCACGGTTTAACAGGCGACCGTGGTAACTGGAGACTTTTCACGTATAGCTGTCCTCGTTAATGCCGCTCGGTTTGATTTAGTAACGAAGTGTCTTCTTCTCTCATATACGTAATAATATATGATATGCACATTAAACAATACTACAATCACCAGAGCAGCGCCGTGTTGTCTTCCTATTGTTATCAGCTGTCTGTAACTAGCTACGACAACAACGGACGCCAGTTAACACGGTCGCTTTATAAACCATAACACCGGCACCGTTAAGGTCCGCAGACGGCCTGTATAAATACTGTCATTCACTGAGTGAAAACACGCAAACGTCCAAGTATTGACAGTTATTGAAACGACACGTGTTATAGAAACGGTGTTTCGGTCAACGCCCCTTTAAAGACCAGCAGCAGTGGTCAAAAAGAAAGAAAGAAATGTGCATTTGTATTGATCCCTGTGCGAAATTCTTCTCTGCATTTGACCCATCCCAAGTTATGAATGAGCGGTGGGCTGCAGGGGAGCCACTGGGGGTTCAGTGCCTTGCTCAAGGACACTTGACATGCAAGTAAATAGTCACCCTTAAAGATGGACCTCAATAAATAAAAAAACTGTCTTGCCATCCTGTAAACATTTACATAGTTTTCAGTGGTAACATAGATATGCAATTATTATAAATGTATGCTGTGTATTAATTAAATCTACTTTCTCTTCCTGCTGTAGATGTGTCAATTGTGTGATTTCAAAGATAACTGTCGACCGATCACAAAGAAGCTAGCCGGCCACGGCAGCGGGACAGCTCTCCTGGTGACCGCCATCGGCAAAGAGGTTGTTCAGATTCTGAACAGTGTCCTGGCGGTGCAGGAGGCGCCGGGACTGGACCCAATGGTCTCTGGAGTGATGAAGCGGTACCGGCAGGCAGCTGTAACACCCCAGACCAGATTTGCATCCTGGCCAGACCGCCACATACGACTGGACAATGTCACTTCATGCCGCGGCTGGCCGTTGACTGCACTACCGATGCTCAGACCACCAACCGGGTCCGGACCCAGACGCCTTTGTCTCTGGACTGTGGACCGAAAACCGATATATAATTCTGAATTATTATTATTATTAAATATTCATGTTTGGCTTCTCCCCGACGCAGCTTTACGGCTCTGGCTCTGCAATCCAGGAAACACACCAACCAATTACATGCATTGGAAATCATCTCATGTGATCCTACTCAGCCAATCACACGTGTGTATTCCCTTAAGCCCCGCCCTCGACTCGAGTGCCACATTCACACCCACAGGAGTGACAGGAGAGACCCCATAGATGGAAAAGGTACGTGAGTAAGAGAAGTTATTTCACTTGGCGCTCTAAAAAGAAAAATGTGGACAGCTTTACCTGATAATGGAGAGACCTGTACATGTTTATTATTCCCACAACCAGTTCAAAAGCAGTATGTCTCATGTTCACCGATATTAAAAGGAGCGATGTGAAGCACGGCTACGAGACAAAGCACAAATCTTTTGACCAAACATACCCACTCGCATCCAAAATTAAAGGCACAGAAAAATGAACCTACGAGCCCAACATGATCAGAATCCTGACGCATGAATTAACTGCCCAACCATAATGTTAACAGAGAGCAGAAATGAGCTGAAACCAGTGGTTTAATAACTGCAGATAAAGTCCCTGCTTACACAATTGCTCTTAGATTACAAGAATACAATATATTGTCTCTTTTGATTATTGCGCTCGAATAAACTGAATTTAAAACTGTCACATTTTTCAAAGCTTTCTGTTTTGAATCCAGCCTTTATTTTACTTTAGATAAGTAAAGATAAATGTATTTATTATTTATAATGAATCTAGTGAAATCTCAAACAATAAATATTGTTTGAATGTTATTCAATTGAACTTCCTTTACTTTATTTGACAGTCACTTATTGACTACATAATATAATACATACATAATCATAGAGCGCAACATTTTATATGAGGAATGAGGAAATTCTCTCTAACTGGATTGTAGATGTATCTTCATGGTCAGCATGCATCATTGAGTGGGACGCAGGGGACGTCACTCTCATGCGGCAGGCAAAGACAGAGCAGCTCAGGCAACAGGGTGTGCCAGGCATTATGATCGCCTGGAGGACATGAGAATCAGTTGAAAGGAGTTGAGCGGTAAAGAAGCCATAATCAACCTCCATGGTCAGTTGCTGCAGACAATGGGTGGGGCAAAGGGGAGAGACCTGTGGATAGATTACCGTGTTAGAATAGATTACAGTTTCTCTTTAGCTGCAGAGTGCCACACGAAAAAAAAAAAAAGCAAAACGATGTCAGAAGTGGGATTCGAACCCACGCCTCCAGGGGAGACTGCGACCTGAACGCAGCGCCTTAGACCGCTCGGCCATCCTGACTGGTGACAATATACTGAGTGAGGATCATAGAAGAAGACGTGACCCGACAAGGTGTTTCCTGTAGCGTGATATAGTTTTAGCTGTTTTATTGAGTGGACATGTAGCTTACTGGTGATGAGATATGAAGTCATGCCTTTAAACCAGTGGGTATTACCAACCAGTAGCAGCGTGTTACGCGCACTTTTATTCATGAGATGCGTTGTGTTATTTCACGATGACTTTCGAGGTGCATTAAATATTAACACGGCATCAAATAACTGAGAGAAATTCCTACTACTAATATTGCTAATATCACTGAAATATGTGGGCACAACTACGGCTGAAGTGAGTCGACCATCTAGTTTGGGTAGTGAGTCTTTCCTCTCGCCGAAACGGAGCCAACGGGTAAGTGAATCCTGGGCGTGTGCGCGCGCGACCGAGCGGAGCGACATTTGGAGCTTAATGATGTCATTTGCTAACTCATTATTAGCAATAACGGTTTTACGAGCTAGTTAGCTCATTGCTATTTATTTTCGCTCTGCTAATTGTCTGCCCCCTGGTGGTCACAAGGGGCTCACTGCAGCTCCAGCCGCGAGCCTGTGACGTTAAGTTCAGCTTGTGGTATTTTAGGCCATATGCATGTAACGCGGACTGTTTAGTGAGCTGCTATGTTGTTGAATTGAGATTTGAACGCATTAACGCAGCTGCCGGTGTTGCGGTTGAAGAAGCGACCGTGTTAACTGGTCCGTTGTCGTAGGCGGTTGAAGAGAACACGTAGCTGCCCTCGTGAATGCCGCATTGTTTAATTTGTAGGGTACATGAATATGTGAGGGGATGACACTATTACAACATCAAACCAAGCGGCATTCATGAGGACAGCTCGTGTTCTCGATTTTTAACAACGGACACGTTCGGCTAAAAAGTAGCCAGTCAACAGGGTCGCCTATTAAACCGTAACACCGGTCCTCTAACGCCACTCAGCCCCCTTTAAAGCAGATGTTCATCGGCTGCTCTTCATCGGTCACCAACTGTTTGCTGTCTCAATGACTTGTGTGAGTCCCGTGTTGCACCTCGGCCGACCGGCCGCCAGGGGGCGCGCTGGCCCAGTCAACACCTGAATACAGCCTGCGACAGATGAGGAGCGAGAGTTGCAAACACCAGCTGCATGACAATTTACACTCGCGTGTTTGACGTTACTTTCTTGTGTCCCCGCTAGAGCCTCGTCTCTCTGTGCTGAACGGGTGGTGTTTCGGCTTCAATGGGTTCCAGGAGGAGGCTTCGTTCACCTGCGTAGGTCTACCGGGGGAAAGATGGAGCGCCGTCAGTGGTGGAAGAGGTAAGCCTACTCTGCTCCTTCAAAATAAAAGCGCCCAGGTCACACTCCTGCCTTCAAACATGTGACATCGGGAAAGCACCGCCTACATGTGGTCTCTAAGCGAGTCATCTTCATGCTACATGAGGCGACATGTCCATGTAGATCTGTGGACTATTGCTGTGCACTGACATTCACATTCTCATTTGTTTAGCATATAAAATGAGAACCTGCTCATGTTATTGTGGCTCACCGTCCAACACAGAGCAGAATACACGACCTCTAACATGCAGAAGCCTCAAGATACTGAAACAGCAGGGCTGAACATGCACTCACCTGTCTGTTGTTCTACAGGTTGAATACATTCTGTGCTCTCTCTCTCTCTCTCTCTCTCTCTCTCTCTCTCTCTCTCTCTCTCTCTCTCTCTCTCTCTGTCTGTCACCTCCCACTCTGACCCTTTCCGACATTAATATGCAGCGTGTGTGTGTATATACGTTATCAACGGACACAAAAACTCACATCTCATGACAACCCTCTGAATAAATCCCCCTCCCGCCCAGCAACATTACGCCATCCTCCGGTAGGCTACATTTCTTCTTCTTCTTCTTCTTCTTCTTCTTCTTCTTCTTCTTCTTCTTCTTCTTCTTCTTCTTCTTCTTTTGGAACTGACAGCGTGTACATGCTCTGCCCAGTCCGATCGAGTGTGTGTGTGTGTGCGTGCATGTGTGCGCGCGTGTGTGCATGTGCTGGTGGGCACTGGTGGTGGGAGGACGTCGGCACTGACTGCAGCGCATTGCGATGCAGAGAGGGTGAATGAGGATGCGGTGCCTGTGTGAGCTGCACGCTTGAAGCCGGCAGCGGTAGCGGCATCAGCGGCATCAGCGGCATCAGCGGCATCAGCGGCATTAGCAGCATTTGCGGCATCAGCGGCATCAGCGGCATCAGCGGCATTAGCAGCATTTGCGGCATCAGCGGCATCAGCAGCATCAGCAGCATCTGCGGCATCCTCCTCCGGTGCGGACCGGGTGCGGGGAGGTGCTGGTGGAGTTTCTGCGCACACCTCTGGACGCAGAGGGCCGATGTCTCTGCAGCGCCGCGGCTTTTTCAGAGGGATACCGTCTCGGTACGTGACTCCGAGCCCAACGCTGGATCTGAGAGGGAGGGAGGGCGGGAGAGAGGGGAGGAGGGGGGTTGGTGGGGGGGCGTCTAACGCGGCACCCCGCCCGTCCCGCCTCATTTTGGACTGCAGGGATAACGACCTAAACCGTGATATCCCCCGCGCAGAAAGCACCGTGCAGGTGTCCCGGGGGGGCGCCGCCGCCGCCGCCGTCATCTCCCGCGCACCGCTCTCTGCTCGCGTCCCGCACCTCTGCGCCAAAAGGTAAGCCTCTGCCGCGCGGTGCGCCCACGGGGACGGAGAGACCGTGTAGGTGTTCATGCAGCGATGGTGATGATGATGATGGTGGTGGTGGCGGCAACGATGAGGAGGAGGATAATCCAACCGCAGCGCGGTGTTTATTTGTAGCGTGTTCTGCTGTTGTTGTTGTTGTTGTTGTTGTTGTTGTTGTTGTGTTTTTTGCACCGAAAGGGATAATCACTGTGTGTGTTTGAGGGGAGGGGTGTTCATGCATGCGTCTTGCGAAAGCGATGCATGAGGAGAGAATGACGTAGGGAATTCCCACAGTAATCCAAGAGCGCGCGATGACACCCGCGCATTCCGCCAGTGCGGTCCCGACACGGCCCGCGCGGTCCCGACGCGGCTCGCGCGGTCGTGCGCGCGGCTTCGGCGTCGCAGCACGGATTGATTCGGGAGTGATTAAAGTTGGAGACGAGCCGTTATGTAACGTGGGTTTTTGCTGACGTGAGTGTGCGCGCGCGGGAGGGAGGGAGGGGGGGGGGGGGAGGGGGGTTACCTTCACGTCCCTCGGAGCTCGTAATCCGGCCCGTGTTTCTCCCCCCGTGGACGGGACGCTGTCATATATGAGATTGGCTGATATAATCCGTCATGTGGGCCTGCAGTGTCTTTGCTAAATTCCTCTTAGAGATCTTGCAGTGCAGAAATGTTC